>JARSSU010006361.1:0-52069 GCA_029619165.1 Eurosta solidaginis
TTTTAATTTCCGCTTTCGGATTCTAAAACGAGTCGAAACGTGTCTTTTCATACCACGTTTGATAATTTTTGATAAAAATTAGGTGGTGACCGCCTTGTATAACGTTACCCAAAAGAGCTAAGTCCCAAAAGAGGTCCAAAATCTAAAACAACTTTATCTTAAAATATTCCGTTAATTGGTACTTGGAACATATATTCAGAAGACGAACTGCATATTACATTTGGATGTTTGATGTTTACAATAGAAACAGTTATGAGTTTTTTTGTCTCCCGAAAAATTTAAAAACGACTTAGCACGATTGCTCATGAAGCCATCGAAATATAAAATAAATAATTATTTTATACATATATATATGTGTAAAGAAATAAACCTATTCAAATTTATTATTTATTACTTACCTTTAATCTAACGCAATTTTTTCACAGTAAAATCAATAGACAGTAGCATATAATTTCTTTTTTTAATTTTAAATAACTTTCAATTCATGGTTTTAAATTATGTTTCTTATTCTTTTTACTATTTTCTTTTTTTACAAACTTTTATTTTTACTACAATGGCCGAGCAAACACATTCGCCGGAATCATCAGTAATTTTCTTGCATCTTTCAATTTTCACCGGTTTCTTCAGATACCAAAACACACAACAAATGAAATGCAACAACACCCAGTGTATATTAAAACTTGCTCAAACTTGCTATGCAAGCTTTTAATTGCAGAGAAATTCGATTTTAACTTTGCTGCACTTTACATAATTTTTGTTTATCTTTACTCAACTTCACATTTCCATTCAATTGTTTTTGTTTTTCAAATATCGTTGAAATTAATTTTTCTTTATTTGTTTTTTTTTAATTAATTTTAGTACACAATTGACACAAAATCTTACTTCACAAAGTGAATAGAATAATATCAACTGCACTCAATTGGCATTCCGATGCACAAACAACGTCTCAACAAGTCGTTTACCTATTCGTCATATACGAACTAAAATCCGATCGTGCATGGGTACCGTATACAGTGAACGAACCATCTCATTGAGCAGGTACAATTATGGACTGTGGTTGAATGCGCGATCGCTGAATGGCATGTTTACAACAAAAAGAAACTCTAACAAGCATGCGCTAGGTTTGTTCGATTTGTTTAGCTCTTGTTTATAATAAAAAATCATAGCAGATCGTGGTAGTGTAATATAAGAATAAAAATAGATAATTAATTCATAAAAAAATACACAAATAATTAAAGAAAAAGTTATTTTCAACGATATTTGAAAGACAATAAATGGGTGGAAATGTGAAGATGAGGAAAGAAAAAACAAAAATTATTTAAAGTGCAGCAAAGTTAAAATCGAATTTCTCTGCAATTAAAGCTTGCATAGCAAGTTTGAGCAAGTTGTAACATACACTTAGTGTTGTTGCATTGCATTTGTTGAGTGATGGTATCTGAAGAAACCGGTGAAAATTGCAAGATGCAAGAAAATTAATGACGATTTCAGTGAAGGTGTTTGCTCGGCCATAGTGGTAAAAATATGTTTGACAAAAAAAAATTGTAAAGTGAATAATAATAATAATAAAAACACAAATAGAAACTCATTTACAATTAAAAAAAATTATATACTATTTTTAATGTTTTTGCTGTGATAAAAATTGGTTTGATTAAGGGTAAGTACTAAATACTAAATTTGAATAAATTTATTTCTTTATATAAACCAATATATAATTTAATTATTTAACACTTCGTTGGCTTCGTAATCAAACTTGCTAAGTCCTTTTTTTCAATCTTTCAGGGGAGACAAAAAAAACTCCCACTTTTTCTATTGTAAAGATTTTCTAAATGTACAAATGCAGTTCGTCTATAAATTATCAAAGTACCAATTAACACTCATTAGGTTTTTATTTTTTTATTGTGAACTTAGCACAATTTCTAGCGACACATTTTATAACTTACACCTGAAATGGTACATTAACTTCAGCGATGTAGCATAAGAAGATATTAAAAGAACCGACAGAGCCATCAATAGTTATATTTTGAAGACAAGAACTAGTACCTGTCAGTGAGCCATCACAAATTATATAATAACTAGATTTACCAGGCGCACGTTGTACGCCCGAGACGAATGGATGTTGCGTTATTTTTTTCTGTTTTGTTTGTTGATAATTTAATTTATTGGTCCGGAATTGAATTGAATTTTGTACGCATATTTGGTGGAATTTTCTGTTAAAACATTTTATTCTTGTATCTTATTTTATAATTATTGTATTGCTTTTACCGCTGATGATGTTGCTTGATTACATTCCGAGAAGCATGACTGGTGAGCCAATTTTCAAAGTTGATATATGCGCAGGCATTCCTTTTAGTTCTAAGGAGTAAGAAATTCATTTGGATATTCACATTTTATCTCATATGTAACTGTGTCGATCGATTTATATTTCGTCACGTCACCAGGAATTGATTTTGAAAACGATCATGGATTTTGTTACATGATCATTTTTGGAGCTAAGATAGTTCTTTCGCATAGCAAAAAAAAGAACATTTATTTAAAATTCTTAATTCTGAATATGAAAACTTTCGTCTTGATCGAAGGAACCTCGAACCAAATTGGTGATGATCGAAGTATAGCAAACACGTTTTCATAGGGAACACACACACAGAATTTGATTTTTATAGAAGATGTAGATAGACTGAAGCTAAACAATTTTTTTAACAGCGGCAGATTACTAAACGTCCAAGGCAAACATCTAAACTCAACAATGCAGTCACACTTTAGGTGTTAAAATAACTTAAGTTTGTACGGCAGCGTAGTTTTTTCCCCATTCCACATTTACTGGAGGTTGTAGGACTTAACGTCACATAGCTCCTTACCAATTTAATTATCCTACCATTACGACATCAATAAATGCAGTATAATATATTCCATTTGTATGGGAGGTGCCACGCCCTCTTTTTCCAATTCCATATTTTCTGGTGGTGTAAGGATGACCTCAAATAACTCCTTACTGAATTTCATGTTCTGGCATGTATACCTCAAAGTTAGCAGTACAAAGATCCATTTGAATGGGAGGTATCACGCCTTTTTCCATCCGCATTTTCTTGGTGGTGTTAGGGATTGACCTCATATAACTCCTTACTGAATTTCAATGTTCTGGCATGTATACCTTCAAAGTATGCAGTACCACGATTCCATTGATGGAGGTTCCACGCCCCCTTTTTCACCAACTTCCTGGTCCGCCTTTTCTTGGTGGTGTTAGGGATTGACCTCATATACTCCTTACTGAATTGCGATGTTCTGGCATGTATACCTTCAGGTTAGCATTACTAAAGATTCATTTGTATGGGAGTTGCCACGCCCTTTCTCCAAATTCCGCATTATCTTGGTGTGTTAGGGATTGACCTTATATAACTCCTCATTGAATTTCAATGTTCTGGCATGTATACCTTCAAGGTATGGAGTTACCAAAGATTCCATTGTATGGAGGTGCCACGCTCTTAATTATTTTTAGCCTAAAACCTTCCCGTTGATCGAAGGAACCCATAACCAAAATTGGTGATGATTGATGTGTGGGAATACGTTTCATAGCGAACACACACACACAAGAATTGATTTTTATATATATATGCTGAACCGATTTGGGATTTCAAAATCACTAACCATCATCTCTCCTTCCTGTATCTTTCCTAAAATTTGATGGCAATCTGTCGAGCCGTTCCGAGTATGGAGTGACAATCAAAATGTACACTTCTTTTTATATATATAGATAACTAGGGCTTAGAACTTGTCGCAATTCAGTAATACTGCATCTGCGTGTAAACTCAAACGTATCTGGATTTTTTAGTGATATATGTATGTTAGTAAGTTGAAATTTTGCTTCAGACTGTTCAAATGTGTCGATTGTCAAAGCACGAAAGATCGTGAAATACTATATACAGCACCCACACAACTAATTGTTCAGTCACACATAACAGAACTCTTCAGTTCAAGGAAATATTATTGCTGAATGGTCCCCAAATTTATAATACAAAGTTTATCTATTGATATTAGATCATTTATATGCTATTTTATATTATTTTATTTCATATAAATTTTTTAACTTTATATTGTTTTACTATATTTGAATTTATTGTATTTCATTTTACTTTATTTTGTTTTATTTTATTTCATTTATTTTTATTTTGATAAATTTTATTTTATTTTATTTCATTTTATTTAATTTCAGTTCATTTTACTCTATTTTGTTTCATTTTATTTTATTTTATTTCATTTTATTTTATTTTATCTTATTTTATTTTATTCTATTTTATTTTATTTGATTTTATTTTATTTTATTTTATTTATATAATTTTATCCCATTTTATTTTATTTTTTATTATTATTATTATTATTATTATTTTGCTGTATTTTATTTCATTTTGCTCCGTTTTATTATATTTTATTTACTATTTGCTTCATTGAATGTATTTTGCTTTATTTTACTTTATTTTATTTTCTTTTATCTTATATTATTTTATATTTACTTTATTTTATTTTATTTATTATTTTGTTATTTTATTTCTCTCTTTCATTTTATTTTACTTTATTTTATTTTATTTAATCTTATTTTGTTTTTCTGTTTAAAGATGTGTTAAATTTTTAGTTAATAATTAAGAATTCATGAGCTTAGCACCGGCTTATAATAATTAAATATTGAATTATTATTTTTTGTTCAAGAGAAACTGAAAAGAAAGATACATTTACTGACATATTGCAATGGTACCATTTCGAAACCCGCCACGTAATCATCACCAGCCAAATTCGTAACGTTATCAAAGGTTATCTTATTTTATTTTCTTTTAGTTTACTTAAAGACACTACTCTAAGGTTTTGGGGAGTGTTCTCAATGTTGTAATCCTTGCCGAATATAGAACCGGCATGTTCCCGTAACAAGAACCATTGTCGTACTAGACCGACCATCTCGGGAACGATTTAATATGACCACATTGAACCTTCTAGGCCATCCCGCCTCACCGCCTAGTTACATGAGAAACTTCGGGTCGCCAAAGCCTCGCCTGCCACAGAAATAGGATTAGCCCCAGGTAGATGAAGTTGACAATTGGTTTGGGCAGTGAATAAAAACCCAAAGGCTTCGCTGGCTAGATCATGTTATGCGACCTCCCTTGGAGCATCCAATTGGCGTCAGTTGTCGCGAAACAGGGATAGCTTGCGTGATTTGTTACGCAACGCCCAAAATTCCTTGGGCGGTTAAGCGCCAACTAATGATGATGATTAGTATAGCGAGTTTAGCGCTAAGCTCTACAACTGTTAGAGATGTAGGTCCCTCCTTTATGCCGACTACAAATTGCAGCTGCGATCTCACTCGGAAAACCTTATTTCAAAATGTTTATGTTACTTCGCCTTGAACCCAGGACGTTCGGTGTGGTAGGTGGAACACTCTAGCACCACACCTCGGCGGCCGCTGCGAAAGCAAACAACGAAGCAGATGAACTGCGATACAATCACAGCTGTTAAATCATAGAGCACCAAATGCTTTCTTGAAGTAAGGAGGTCAGAAAGGAAAATGGTGAGGATCTGAAGTGCATTTTTGGCGATACAGGACGATATTGTACACGCTCTCTTCAAATGCTCACGAAGGACCAATTTTCGAGAAAAAAGTCGGCCAAATAACTTTCTGTGGTTCTATAGCAAAAGTGTGGCAACAAATCATCCACTTTGTAGAACCACAATCGAAGCAAAAAATCTGGACCTCAACGTTGTGCAAAAGGCTCTTAAAAATTTGAAAAATGGGGTTTTCATAATGTACACACGTATATTAAAACATTACCCGTTCGGTGGTGTAAGTAAGAAAATGTTACAACTCAAAAGTTCTGAGTTACCTTCAACATTATTTCTTACCGCATGACCTGATTACCTCAACGCGCATAAATAACCGCTTCGCCTCAGTCATTGCGCTGCCAAAGTTCATAAATTTTAGCAACTAACTCAATTTATGCGCATTATTTGACGCTAATGTGTCCTAAACAGACTGCCAACATATGATTGCGTGGGAGGGAAGGGATGAATATTTATTTACATACATATGTGTTGGTGGTTCATATGTCAAAATGTGTGCATACATTAACAGGTTAAAGCAAATACCAACACAGTGCTATCACACACTTGCACTTCCTTTACGAAGCTTTGAAGGGAATACAGACATGAGCTGGCTTCAGTTTGTAGCTGCCATCCCCCTTCCTTTTCACTTGTTTTTATTTATGATTTTATGAAAAAAAAAGACCGCGTAACTTTTTCTCTTTGCAATGCTTTCTTTTGGTAATCACAGCTGATGTGTGGTGTATTTAACGCGAAGTGGTGTGAATTTAAGCGGACGTGTGAGGTGTTTCCTCTAAGCGTTGATTGTACCTTTCGGCGAACATTCCCATTTACTCTCATGTTTATATATTACAAAAACATATGAATACGGCTATGCTTGAGTATATTTCATATATCTTTCTATTAGATCACACATAATTAATCACTTGTGGCAGCAGATTTCTTGTTGTTGATGCAGCCATTAACATATCTCTTCTTCTTCCCGTGCGATGTTGATTTTTGGCACTATCTGCTTTTTTGATAGTAACTTAAACATCCTTTTTAACTGAATTAATTTGCTTTGTTTGACATTTCAACCATAAATGGCGAAGAAGCTTTAAGGAGTCTCACCGCCCGACAAACTCCCTTCAAGGCCTCAAAATGGAGAAGCCTTCCTAAGTCCTACGATGCATAACGACAAAATATGTATTATGGATGTATATTATGGCAAAAATGCCTGGGCAATTTTATCCGGCAATTTGTGATACATCCTTGAATTGACTAGGACAGACGACGAGCCATTAAAAGCGCCCAGATATAAAATTATTGTCCTTATTACCATGATGAGCAGAGAGGTTCATAAAGTCATCCAGAGTAATGAGGGATCATACCTTTCTAGTAGTCTAGAGAGAAATTAAGTGTGCGACATTTAAGAACGATAGGGTGCATTCCTCCCCTTATAGAAACTCTTTTCCATATCAAAAAGCGTTGTAATTTTCTACGCAGACGATTGCACTACAAGGGCCATGGCCCATGGGCCCGCCCCTCCATGGATGGTTCATGCTTAAAAATACGCATCCCTAGGTTAGAATAGGTTAAACTGGCTTGTCCGTGAGAGCCTCACATAGACTGAATGAGTCCATAGTATTACCAGAACTTTGCCGGTTCCCTATTTCATTGCAAACTTGCCTCTTACCAATCATCACCATGGCTTTCGAAAACTACATAACACTACCATCGCCCAAACGCCATCAACACACAGATAAATAGCGGATTGAAGGAAAAACCCCACCAAAGTGCAGTACTTGTAGCGCTAGACTTATCAAAAGGCTTTGAATACAGTCAACTACGGCACGTTACTGTAAGACTTAGAAGGGTGCTCCCTTCCTCTGAGTCTCAAAAGATTGACCGCAAATTATCTGTCTGGTCGGCAGCCATCGGTGCAATTAAAAACGTAACCTCTAAACCCAGAAAAATTAAACAAGATGTACCACAGGGTGGTGTCCTATTCCCGCTTTTGTTTAACTTTTACATATCGATGCTCCCTTCTCACCAAAAGGAGTCACCATTGTATCCTACACCGAAACAAATACCGATAAAACACAGGCCTGTCAAAACACTGCTCTCAGAATAGAAACGGCCTCAACTATTAAGTTCCCAGAGCACCACCTACAAAGTGAGCCGCGAGTACTCCCCATTAGGGAGAGAAATTAAATGCTAACCAAACAGTTCCTGTTGAATATCCAGAAACCTGGGCATAACAACAGACATCTGATTGAAGAGGCCACGCCTCCCAGGGGCATTATTAGGAAATGCGGCACCTGAGAACTCAGCCCTATGTAGAAGCAAAACACAAAGATAAATACTCTGAATACACGGAAGAAGAAAGCAATGTACCTGTCTCGCGTCGTCTCCCTTTTGAGCGCACTTGCGCTTACCATCCACCTCTATTGTGGCTCGAAGGGCTCCATCGAAACGCAGGCAGAGAATTGGGTAGTCTGTTCAAGCTGCCCTGAGGTATTGAGCGTAGTTGCAGTTGTTAAGGCTATGTCCGTTTCCATTGGGATATTTGCGGAATGACATAGAGTATAGCCGTACTGTAACTAACTATTAATAGTCTGCACAGCCCCTCTAGTTTTTTGAGGTAGGTTATTTTTTCTGTGGCTGTTCACCCAACAAGACTCCGTAGTATAGAATAGTCTCCACAATCTATGTAAATATTCTATGAGAAGGAGAGGGCGATAGAGCGACGATCCTCTCAAACACCGAACTAAGAATTGCTGTTGTTGTTGTTGTAGCGATAAGATTGCTCCCCGAAGGCTTTGGGGAGTGTTATCGATGAGATGGTCCTTTGCCGGATACAGATCCGGTACGCTCCGGAAACACAGCACTATTAAGGTGCTAGCCCGACCATCTCAGGAACGATTTATACAGCCACATTAAACCTTCAGGCCATCCCTCCCTCCCCACCCCCAAGTTCCATTAGGAGCTTGTGGGTTGCCAGAGCCTCGTCTGTTAGTGAAACAGGATTCGCCTCGGATAGGTGAGGTTCACAATGAAACCTGAAAGGGTTGCGCTATATAGCCCCTTGAATCTGGTATTTTAGTCGCCTCTTACGACAGGCATACCTACCACTTTTTCTGACCCCTAAATCGCTGGGGTCCCAAAATTGCCTTACATATCTTATTATGACACCATTTGTACACTGAAACCTATATAGCACTATGGAGGGATCCGGCGACACATTGGATAGTTTTCCACAGAGTCCAAATGTCGGTGCCCCAATTGCAAAGTGCTGCTATGCTGATAGTTGTTGGTGGAGCACGTTCTCGGGTGGTCGCTATTAGCTGTCGCTGGGACGAACCGTCGCAAGTTCCTACTGTGCAGCGATGCAATTCGGATAACCAATACCAGTATTCATTTATAGACTCTTCTGATTGTGTGCTCCTCACTTGTGCTGCCTTTGCTGGGGTGTATCATTTTAGTTTGCATGTGCGCCGCTAATTTACAATCACTTCTGCTTACCAACACCTTCAATTCAGAGTTTTTAAGTATGTTTTAATTGGTCAACCAAATCTGGCCACAAAAACTGAAAACATTTTCATTTCAGCCAAGCGTTCCTAATTATCCTAATTGTTTTTCTATTGTATGTTCATATGTTTAAACTAACAAACCGATTTGTAGTTTGTTAAATAATTAAATCAGTTTGATGTTGCGTTATTGAAATCAGGGGCATTTTATGCTTATATTAAAGAGGGGTGGCTTTTTATCTGTGATACCAGCTAAAGTTTTCCGAACATTTTTAATACTGACGAAGAACCATCTGGATTAGCAGCATGAACTATGAAAACATGCACTGGAAGTTAAAAAAATATCGATCGACCTTTTTCTTCGAAGACGAAGAATTGCGAAAGAATCATCAAGATTTTAAGTGCAGGTAAAGTCAGCTTTTGCTTCTACGATGACATCAACTGACCTCGTAGGCTCACCTTCCCAATTATGCCCCCAAATCAAAGCTGTTAGTTTGTTTCACTTGACCGTTGTTAAAATGGAGTGGGCTCATCAGAGGCCTGTATTTGCCTTACATTAAAAATCATTTTTAAATTGTATAAGATATTAGGGGTCATTTTCAGTTAGTCACTTATCTATAACTTATCAAAATTCTCGTTTTATTCATGCTAACATGCCAACCTAATAAAAACGTACTGCGGTTTTTCAACGCACGCACTTAAAATCTTTTTTCCCTAACCGAAATAAGCATGCGTTGCGAAAATTGCTGTCTTCCAGTGAGTTTTACAGCTCCGGCTCACGCTCAATTCTCACGGGAATGCTCTGGATCATCGAGAGACTTGAGAAGCAGATGCCGTGAAATTTTCGCACACGTGAAATGTGATAGGCCGATGTCGCCGCTGTTTTTCATTTAACTCATACGGCGAAAGGCTAAGCAGCGACATCTATTTTTGAAAAAGTAGGTTTATTAAGGCAGCGTTGCCAAACTAAAAAGAAGTAATTAATAAATTATCTGGCTCACAAATTGAACCAGAACTCTATCTGGATTTATCTGTCTCAAATCGTTGTTGTTGCATTTACATGCAAAATTATTTATCTGGCTCAGGATTTTGCCACCGGATGACGGCAAATGTAAAACATGTATGCAAACGTCAACCAAAATGTCACGAGGAACAAAATTGGAAAACGAGTTATATTATTTTCACACAGACGGCTTATTGAATATAAAGGCAATTTCTACATTAAGACGCTTATTGAGCTCAATCTTCCCTACAAAATTTGAATCTATTATTATTTCATTAGTAGCTAATCGAATGCCTAATGAAGTCAAAAG
Source organism: Eurosta solidaginis (assembly GCA_029619165.1). Lineage (NCBI taxonomy): Eukaryota > Metazoa > Arthropoda > Insecta > Diptera > Tephritidae > Eurosta > Eurosta solidaginis. Next base: position 10,400 of record JARSSU010006361.1, read on the forward strand.
CACAATGCAACTCTGTTGGCAGCGTGTCGCTTCCGTTCCGCTTCTTAGTTTTCAAAGCAAATGTCATTGTCTGCATGGCGGAAACGATACAAGGTGGCCGCATCGAACAGCTGATTATAACCTTTTTTATTTGATTTGATACATCAACTACCGGCGCAGTACGATTTTGACATTTGTCCATCGAATTTACAAGTACATGGAATTTTTTGTTTGTAGGTATGTCACCATGCTCCCACCTTGTATCGTTCCGCCATGATTGTCTGTCTCATCCTCATACTAATCGAGCAGTTACTTCTGTGTGAAAGCAAAAAATTTACGATTTCATTAGCAGGTGAAATGAGATCATTAAGTTTCTGTGTGAAACAGTATTAGCTTTTTAAGCAGTAATTTCCATTTCGTTTGCTCTCATACAATTTATATGTGCATGAGATATTTTTGATATAAAACTGCTGCCGTGCGTTTTTATCAGGTAGGCCTGTAAGAGAACATCAACTGTCACCTGTTAAAAGCAATGAAAAGTGTAAACAAAACAGCTGTTTTCCAAATTATCGATTCAACTGAGAGGAGGTCACCCTGTGTTGGTAAAAACGAAAATGTCAAATGAAGCTATCTGAAAGATTCCTATAATGCAAATAAATTCTAGCCTTATCAGAGATGGCGAAAACGGCCCTAAATCATCCCTTATATCAAAAGCACGCCTCTGAGTTTTCAAAGCTACATACAGTTTTTGTGATTTTATCGTAACCACCAGTGGCCTGGACAAGTGTGAAAAGTCGCACATTAAAACTAAACAATGTAAATAAAAATACCTAATTTCCCATAAGTAAACATGGCACCTGCACTCCTCTTGTCAAGGCAACACGTTAATATATTCATATATATATATACGAATATACTAATTCAGGTCATAAGTTCTCTTGCAGTGTTATTAACGGCAATTCTGTTATCACAACCGTCGGAATTAACTGATATACATAAGTGTTCAATGAGTTGGCTTAAGGGGACACGTAAAATAAAGTTTATAGCATGCCGATATACCTTGACTGTTTTGGATTTTGTCTGGCTTAGGAGTAAAGATCTCACCTAGACTGAAGTGTTCATAGTGGTATCAGATAGTTAGCTCTATAAGAGAAATGCCTACCAAGAATCAGGATTTATGTCATGCAATAGCGCTGTCGTCTTGGAAAATACTGAAGTTTTTAGGACACATCCTACATGTTCCTACATGAGCGGAGCCCTTCTGGTCGTCAAGGCGGATTTTTGTATACATATATGATAGGGGTGGAACCATTCGAATAAAAATTATCATTTATTCGCCAGGTATTCATAATTCAAATAATATTTATTCGAATTTTTATTCGTTTATTCGCTTTCCATTTATTCGAATTCCTTTCTTTATAATTCGACTAGTGCGCACTATTCGGATAGTACTATTCGAATAGTATTATAAATTCCCATTCAATGCAATCAATACAAACATATACTAAAGAGCTTATGGCCCGATTAAGTACCCTTTTTATAAATACAGCGGCGAGCATGAAATAGCAGTGGTAATTTTTAACAGTTCTTTTTTCACTTTCGATAATATAATAAAAACCTCCATAAATTTTGTAAATGAAGCCATTGCAAACCAATCTCAAAAACGTTTTTGAAAAATCGAAAAAGAGAAAATTGTGTCGAAGTTTTCCCAAAAATGTTTACAATTTTTTTCCTGAGATCGTTTTATTTCTTTCATACGAAGGAGAGTACCATTGTTTTTTACTACTTCGTATGAGAGGAATTTCATCAAAAATCAAATACGCGAGGTATCTTGAGCTGGACTTTAGGGTTTTCTCTTTCATTTCACGGATTAAATACAATCCCTGCCAGCTCTTTTCATGATGTCCAAGTACATAGCTGCAGGATGTGGTTCCTTGATAGAAAGCGCACACTGCTTTCGCTGTAATAATATGGCGACCTCACTGACAGTTTGTTTTATAATAATAATGACCATTCTAGCAAATTTTCTTTAACATCTTCATGTTCAACTGGATTGCTAAAAATTTTTATATGTGCAGAAATGAACGATTGGCGGACAATACGATTTTAAAAATTCTTATCTCACAGCGCCATCTATTGAGCACTATATTATCCACGACGTAAAATATACTACGGTCGGTCGACGTGGCATGGAGGTAGCATGCTCGCCTACCATACCGAAGATCCTGCGTTTAATCCCGGAGAACACATCAGATACTTTACAAATTCTTTCTTAAAGGCGGTCGACCCTCGGCGAAGTTTTTTGGCAAACACTCCAAATGAATTTCTACTATAAGCTTTCTCAACATAAATCTTTGCCTCGTAGGTCCTGGCCCGTCTTTTGTAGAAAATTAAAAAATACAACGCGGATTGGAAAAGAAGATCCGCCTAAGTATCCTCGGAGATATATTGCGTCGCTAATTATTTAATTGCTTATTAATAAGAACTTTTCATTGAAACAACACAATGCAAAAGCATTTCCTCAGCCTTTCGTCTGATGGCCATGTTGTGAAAACACATTCTAGCGTTACCTGTGCCCCACATTTAGGTGAATGTTTTTTGAAGATAGTAGATATTGAAATATGGGATATCATAAGTAACTCCATACAATACCTTTTTTGACACCTAATTTGTGAAATACATCCAAGGAGCCCTGATCCACTTTTTCGTTTATATCTCGGAAAGGGGTTGAGATATCGAATCGGAGTTACACTGTTTATAAGCTTTCGTCCGGAGCTGTGAAACATACAGACAGACAGACAAAAATTTTAAAATCTGTTGATTTGCACTCAGTTGCTTTAATAATGATCCCTGGCATCAATTTTTCTTTTATATCTTCAATGTATAGCATCGACCTGTTACCATTTTATTATGTAGAGATAAGGCAACATAAGTGACAATTTTGTTGTGAAGTTAGTGAGTGCTTGAATCCAGTACTTCTAAGGACAGTCATCATCTACCACTTGTCGTTGAGTTTAGTTTTTATCATTTTCTCGTTTACTACTGACAGTAAATTAATATTTAATTATTCTTTGTGTGACTTTGCAAGTCTCAATGATTTTTTACTTGAATAATTGGGAGGAGCTACTTGGTGGACTTGATACTTCTGTTAGCTTTCCACTTTTAAGTCTATTTTATTCACCCAATGTTTGGATAGAATCCCCCTGCGGGTAAAAGAGCGTACAAATTACCTTGGTACACTAAGGAATTAAAAAACTCCTAACGCCTAATTGACTGTCCATACTTATTAGAAAGGATTCGGTTTATGTCCCTCACGGTTTCTTCGTAATATGTCTCCTTTCTAGGGTTAATACGAGAACGCTATATGCTCGTAATGCTCCCGTAATCGTGCTTTAAGGGAGTTTAATTCACTAAGTGATGCTATCACTTTGGATTTTCGATGCCAATAATGCTTTTCTCGTGATGCTTAACTCAGCCCTATAAGTGGTTCGATTATACACAAAATTAGTATGTACCTATAAATAGTTAAGTACATAGTTGTAAGGATTGTATTCCAAAGACTCAATTAAATAAGAAATAACGGCATACTCAAAAAAATTTAGAAAATTATTTTTTATAAAATAAAAGTTCAAATATTCGAAAAATTGTGTTGAAAATCTTTTGAGATTGGTTTGCATAATTTCAGTTACAAAATATTAAGGGACGTTTTTTAATTATCGAAAAAAGAAAAAAACTTAATTGACGAAATTTTGTAAAAATTGTAACTGCTAATTTCGTGTTCGCTGCTGTATATGTGCCCATGTGTGAGTGGTTTAGTAACTAAACGGTATCTAAATACATACATATAGCAGTTAATGGTCCTCGATTTCGCATCAGAATGGTGCAGAAACCACAACATCCATTTGACAAAGACTTCTCTAGCACTCATAAATTGTAAACAAATCGCAATGAAAATCACGTTACTATACCCACAGCCCACAAAATCGCACTTAATCCGCGCGCGCGATTAGTTTAATTGCCATTTTGTGGTGATTGGATTTCGAGGGGGAGTGAGCCATACATCATTACAACAATTTAAAATCGCTGAGTATGTCGGTAATCAATTAATAGCGAAAACTAGCCCTCAAACGCCTTAGCCGATTGCAAATGTCGATTATCACCGTGCCGTTCAAATGTGCGTAGTTATTCGCAGCAGGCAGCCTCACGTGTGTTCACACTTTCTCTCGTATTTAGCGCAGAGAGGCCAGAAAATATTTGCATTATATGACACAATCGGCTTTGGAAAACTAAACGCTATTATTGCTAGAGCCAGTGGCGGATCGTGAGCTTGGAAATGGTATCAAAAGTTCATAAATTTTGTTTTATTTTATAAAAGCGGTATTCATGTATAAATTGCCATGCATCGTGAAATGCCAAAATTTTGTGCCTACTGCTATTTTCATGCTCAAGAAAAAGTACAAAATTTTCCTTGAATGGCAGGCATGCTTAACCAACGAAGCCGATATCATTTCGTTCGATAATAACGTTAATAAACGAAACAAAGTCATTTCGTTTCGTTTATATTAACGTTAAGAAAGTCAAATTAACGAAATTATTATTGTTTGTTTTCTGCCATATCAAACGAAACAAATCGTTTAGTCGATTATTATTTCAAACTATGCTCGGCAAAAGCTGATGATGGCCAGAGCTGATTGCAAATTCTCATGAATTTTGACAGTACCAACATATCTCAGAGTATTTTGGACATTACCACCAACGAATTACACAAACAAAGTACATGGAGTTTGTGGTATGTCCGCTCGCTGTTACCACCTTACGGCTTCACCACCCCATGGCTAAGCATGCCAGCACAATTCAACATAAGATACGTTTTTGTTAACGTTTTAAACGTTAACGAAAGCTTTTCGTGCATTTCGGTTAAAAACGAGATACAATTTATCTTGATAATTTCTTATCGAGAATAGTTCGAAGTGTTTCAACGGAAACGGTGGAAATTTTTGATACAACGATTAGCTTAACGTTAAGGAGCATCCTGATCTGCGTATACAGCGCTTAATAATACCAAAATGGAAGCTTTCGATTTCAAAGTATTTTCAAAAGTATGTATGTATGTATCTGTTTTAAATACTTTTTATATTTTATTTGCGTACTTTTATCATCACTGGGTGTACATTTCATTCTTAATAACTGGCAATAAAACCAAATTAATAATTGAATAACAATTATCATTTCGTTTAATTCTTAAAAAAACTTAGTATATTGAAACAACCATTAAACATACAAACATTGTCCTTTTCTTTTAAAGTTGCATAGCAGCCGATAGGCTCCACCGATTTGAAAATTGTAAAAGTTTATACCTTTTCCAGTTTAAGTTCAGAAAAGAAATTTCAATCCAAGTTCAGAATATTACAATTCAAGTCATAAATTTACAATTCAAGTTCAGAAATTTTCAATCCAAGGTTCATAAAATTACAATTCAAGTCGAATTCCAATTTAAATTCAGAAATTTACATTCAAATTCAGAAATTACAATTCAAGTTCAGAAATTCCAATTTAAATTCAGAAATTTTCCAATTCAAGTTCAGAATTTCCATTTCAAGTTCAGAAAATTACAATTTAAATTCGAAAATTGCAATTCAAGTTCAGAAAATTACAATTCAAGTTCAGAATTTTCAATTCAAGTTCAGAAAATTTGTCGGGTATTTTTTTTTCATCCATGGACATAAATGTATGTAAGATTGTATCTATGTGTTAGCAAGCATTGGACATCTTTACTCGTTTAAATCATTTTGCGAGATAGCAAAGAAAAACTCTCGCTCATAAGAAGCAATTGCAATACCATTCAGCTACTCTTAGCGTCATAACCATTGATCTGCACTGAGTATTACAGCAGTGATGACGAAGATATGACCACTTAAAACAGTCAATGAAGTAACGTATAGGTACTGACTTCATAGATCTTGGCGCCATATGTCAAAATATCTCAACTTATCCGCCATCATCATCATTCATCATAAATTGGCACTTAACCGCGATTTGGCAGTTTTCGTACAAAACTCATGCCAGCTTTCCTTGTTTCGCGGTAACTGACGGCGATTGGGAGCACCATTAGAGGTCAAGTCTTCCTCCACCTTCGCAATTCTGTGGAAGTCTCTCCCTTCCACTGCTTCCAAACTGCTGTTTCGACTGAAGTACTTTCTTGGCCGTAGCGTCATCACGCACTTGTTGGAAAGAATTATCCTCCATTTGATTTCAAGCTTCGGAATGTACACACCTTGAAGACAACTTGGGGTACACTATACCCAAGCCACCATTTTGGCAACATGGTCAACGAAGCATCAACACTTCCGAAAGTAACATATAAGTATAAAATTACTTTATTAAAATAACTTTCGAAAATTAACATCCTACTTATAAATTTCTGAATTCGAACTGTAATTTTCTAAACTTGAAATGTAATTTTCTGAACTTGAATTGTAATTTTCTGAACTTGAATTGCAGTTTTTTGAACTTGAATTGTAAGTTTCTGAACTTAAACTGGAAAAGGTGTAGTTGAAGGGTCGATTGCTAATATGCTACCAAAAATATCCAGAGAGGTGTCAAAAGACGCGTATTGACTTCGACAACAATAATCCGATGGCGGGAAAGAAAAATTTTAAATCGTTCAAAAGATATTAAACAAAAACCGAAATATGACCCGCGGGTTCCTCCGCAACCGGGGGTGGTATCCATAGTATTTTTGCACAGACAACTTTTCTGCGTTGGCGGCTTTCGGCCGCGCTTATAAAAAATTACCCTGGGTGGCTACAACACCGGTTTGGAGACCAAAACTATATCCGCGCAAAACACTTATGTTCACAATTTTACAACTACCACATAAAACTGCAAATATCTCCGGACAGAGATAGAATTTTTCTTTTCCTTCGGATTATTGTTTTCGAGGTCAATACGCGTCTTTTGACACCTCTCTCGATATTTTTGGTAGCGTATTAGCAATCGACCCCTCAACTAGACTTTTACCCTTTTACTTTTAAGGGTATTTGGCAAGTCTAAGATATCGACCTGAATTTTTTTTTGGTTTTCGGAAAACCGTTTTTGTACAAAGAAAGAAATTTTTGGTATCAGTGATGAGACTTCAGAAAAAGTGGATTTTGAACCCACCCTAATGTGTAATTTGTGTGCGAATGATTTTATAGGCGGAGAACGAGTGAATTGTTTGTTTGATTGTGACATGGCTCTTCAAAACTGAAACTATGTTTGCAAAAGTACTATAATCGTAATGGTAGTGATTTAGTCGTTGATCAACGAGCAACTAAGCAAGAGGAATGCTCGCGTGTTTGCTAAAATTTAAAAACCTATATATTCGATTTTGCACAATTTTGCTACGAACTTGCGACACCTGACTTATAGGTAGAGCTATTCAGACTTAGTGAATACGATATTCAATTTACTACCCAGCAATAAATTTTTATAATAGTTAAATTTTTAGAAGTTAAATTAAATATGTATATTAGACTGGGTCGATTTATTAACCTATATCGCGCCATCGATTTTTCGATAGGATTTGAGCTCCGGGAAAAAAGTTCCACTACGCATAGCCAAACAAATAATTTTCGAGCCTGCAAAAAAAATGGCGAAAGGGTAAATTTTTCGACCAAAACACTCCCCAAAACCCAAAAAATAGTTTTTTTTTCCAAAAACCCATTGTAAAAACGTTGGCGATAACAGTTTTTTGAAAAAAAAAGATATTTTTTGGGTTTTGGGGAGTGTTTTGGTCGAAAAATTGCATTTTTTTTTGCAGTCTCGAAAATTATTTTTTTGGGTATGCGTAGTGGAACTTTTTTTCTTGAGCCCAAATCCTATCGAAAAATCGATGGCGCGATATAGGTTAACTTTCGTCCATACAAATCGACCCAGGTTAATGTACATTTTTAATTCTTCATTTCTACTGACATGTTTTGCATTTTTTATTTAAATTTGGATATGAACACGAATATATATTGGATTTTTATATATGTAAAACTTTTGCTAACTCCAGTTACAGTTGACCACAGTTTAACCCTGCTACTTCGGCCGCTTAAGCTGAGACCAGCAGTAAAATTTTATGCTATCGAACAAAGTGGCAGGGTTAAACCCTATTCAACTTTAACTATAGTTTAACTCGTGATTTACAGAGGTCGCTCACGATACGGTGGGACTTATCAATCTTCTCATTGTTCAACAGGCTAATGGAGTCCCAATATCGCATGCTAAGAAGCGTTGTAGAAACGGTAGATCACCTAATAAAGAATAAAATACAAACTCTTGGAAAACCCTTTGCAATGTTAGGCTTGGGGAGTTTCTGAAATATATGTATAAGCTCAAAGTGATAGATTTAATACGACGATATTCCCACAGTGGATTTAGGATTTCTTCAGCTTTCTTACAAAAATTAAAATTTTTTGATTGACGCGCTTCATGGAAAGGTGTAGTGTGTAGAGGTCCATGCAAGAGGGGAAGGCTTTTGGTCATCATTCACAAAGAAATGGTCATGATAATTCATAAATTGGCCTTAACCACCTAAGCGATTTTGGTAGTTTCATAACAGGGCGTCACTGTTTAGCCATAAACTGGCTCAAACTGGGAGCACCAGGAACCAAAGAATGATCAGGTGAATTCTTTTTCATGCTATCCGGCAGCTCACTTTGGCCCAAGTATCCTCTGCATAGCCATTCAACATATGTTTGCGGGCTTTAAGCGCTAGCTGAGGTGCGGTAGCGAGCGACCATATGTCTTTCGAAATACATGCGTAATAGCATCTCCTGTATAATAGGTTGAGCGCTGGGTTTGGGATCCTCAATGAAACGACATCATTGCCATCTAAGGAATGAAAGAAAAAATCGTTCTAAAACGAACGAAACAAGTTCAAAATTAAAAACATTCGTTGACAGAAGTCTGTTAAGTACGTTTTTCTTAACTCGTGACCGATGGGCTTGTTTTAAGAACAGTTTTTTCAAGCACACCGTTCGTATTTTATGATCAGTTTGGTATTGATGTGTGAACCTTCTGTGCTCATTTCAAGCACTATTTGTGCTTAAATAAGATTTTTCATTCTCACGCTTCGAGAAACACTTGTGGTCGATTTAGCAGTTTTCGTTCTCAATTCAAGAACTGATTGGGCTTGATCATTGATGGGAAGGGAAAGTATTTTTTTCAATAGGTACCCATTTATTATTTATTAATAATAATTTTTTGTCATAAATAAAAAATATTTATAACAAAAAAATTTTATTATTATTATAGTCCAAAATATGCATTTTTCATATTTTTCTCTATTGAGAAATTATTCTTTTTGCAGATGTAATCTGCATATATACTACCTACATTTCATAACAAGTTTGAGAATTACTTCTGCATATGTGAATGGAACTGAACGAAAAATAAGAGTTAAAAAAAATAGACATACAAAAATTGTCTTAAAAAAATTCAGAGTTTGACGGTGATCGAACTCGCGCCACACGATCGAAACCAGAACATCATAGCCGCTGGGCCACTACAACTACTTGTAGCTCGTGCCAAATGTTGTATTTAACATTGTAGGGCACACGAATTGTACCGTTTATGAACTTATTTAAGAACATTCGTTGTCATTAATAGATAATTTGTTCATAATTTCAGACCAGCCGTTCTCTTTTCAAGAAAATGGTGTCAGTTCAAGACAAGGTTGTTGTTTTAAGAAACAGGTCGTTCGTTTTTCAAGAACAAAAAAGTAAGAACATGAAGAGCTTGAATTGAGTCCGGTGGTGCTGGAATCTAGAACGGCGTTTTTCTCTGAGTGTTCTTGTAAACCTATACAATGGTCAAGTATTGTCTTTAACGAGTGTATACCTAGTTCGCTATTATACACGTAAATGCAAAATGCTTTAATATCGCATTCATCTGCGACCACCACATAGTAGAGAAGGAGAAGCTTCTCTAATCCCACGACGGACAAGAGCACATATTTTGGAACGCACATAGAGCGTTTCCGCCACCCCCCCCCTAATTTAAAAGTCGTGATGGATGACTTCAATGTCAGGGTTGTCAAATAAGGTGTTTTGGGTCCAACAGTGGGAAAGTTTAGCCTTTTTGGTTTTTTTTCTCGGACGTTGTGGCAGCGCACTGCCCTCAAGTGGCCCGATGAAACCAAGCTAATCCTGTTCATTTTTTTTTGTCCTTTTAAATACATATTTTTTTAATTTTTTATTCTAATTCTTATTTATGTTTTATTTATAATTTATAATTTTTATTGCTACCGAGTCCTTGAGAGGCAGTGGCTTCTTAAGCGCCGAGATCTAAAACTGCTCAGCTACAGGGAAACTCTTCAGCTGAGAAATATAGATTCACAAATTAGATACAATAGATTAAAAGTATACATATAACTTTTTAATTATTAAGAGAAGATAGAACAGTTTTTTCATGGCAAGAGCGAGTACGAAACATCAATTATTCTCGAGTGAGAGTTATAATCTTCACACAAACATAGAAATGGTTCGTTAAGTTGGAAATTGCTTTTACATTGTTTGAGAATTATAGGTTTATATGCTTTGAGACTCGGCATGGAACATTCAAGATACTTCGTTCAAAAGAAATGGGCTTGAAATCGATCCATTTAATAGTTTAGCCATAAATAGCACACCTCGCATTCTCTACGACTTGCAAGGGTAGGAAGATTTATTAGTCTTAACCGATTAGTGTAAGAGGAAGATTATACAAGGAGTCCCATTGAATATTTCTCAAGGCGAAAGCAAAACTGTTTTTGAATTGACTCTAGCCTATCCGACATGAACTTGATAACCCGGATTACAAATTATCGATCCATATTCTAATATCGGCCTCACCAATGATGTAAAAAGGGTTTTTGTTCATGACGAAACCTTTCCTAATATACAGAGGCTGATCAACTTCGCTGCTACCTTAAACTGTTGTATCTAGTACCTGTTTTAAACATATAAACCTCGATCAAGCAACATGACTGTTCCTGCATCGAAAACATCCAACTAGATAATGTTGGATTAACGGACGGCATGCATGTTTTAGATGTTCGGACGATTACTCGAACAACCTTGATTCGCATCGCTGCACCCACTTTTGGCGGCCGCTGGACGTCGAAAAGCTGCAATCGCAATGTACTCTTCATCGGAAGCAACGTATGCGCAGTGAGAGAATATATGTATGGATTTAGAGCACTTCGTACCGCCACGACGGATCAATTGGTTCCCGGTGATTTCCGTGTCTCAGCCGAAGATAGAACGCTGCTTATAGAGTCACGATTACCTCGAATGCTTCGAAAAAAATGTACGAACGCTGTCGTGAGTTAAAGAGAGAAGCAAGATGAGTTTTTAGAAAGAAACAAATAGTGGAAGATATCCAGAGAGTGCACTTTTAAAGCACTGAGCCCGGGTGTGTTCGGAGAGCCCTTCGATTTTACTCCCTCAACGAAGAACTTATCAGCAAAAATGCTGTAGGCGCCGAGCTTATTTGAAGGAAAATTAAAAGTAGAACAACACAAATTGTATGACTAGCATGGCCTAAAGCTTACGACAGATAACTAACTTGAACAATTTAATAGCAATCCAAATATTTTTGGAGCAAAAGGAAAAACAGAATGAAAGAAAAAATTAAATCGCGCATTAGCATCTTAACGGCCAATTTAATGCGCCGACAGCAGCAAAGCCACCAAATTAGCGGCAAATAAAACAAAACCCGCTAAGACAATTTATTTACGGACAAAACAAAGGACAAATACAACATAAGTTGGTACATACAAACTTATAAAGTATTTGCATTAAGAGGAGCTGGAAGATGATGGTCAAAAGGAAACACCTTCAAAAACAATAGACTCGAGAGTAACAACTGCGCGTTGACTGAAAAGTTTATCTACAATTACTTTAATTCCTCTACCGTTATCTGCAGAGTGTTTGTTGTTTTTTACGATTACATTTACGAGCTAGGAGGCGCCTTGAGAGTGTCATTCTCTTTGTATTATAGCGCGCTTTTGAGTTGATTTCATAACTCTAAAGGTCCTTGTTGTGGATTGTAAATAAAAGCAAGAGCTTGTCTCCTGGCACTTCAGTTGACTTTGGTGTCGTTTAGTCAACTTTTTGCTTTTTCTTTTATTTTCTGATGCTAAGGCTTCTTCAGTTTTAGTTTTCATGCATTTCTGGATTCGTCTTCATTTCATAAAATTACGCATTGATATCCACTTGGGGAGCATCCTTATTCATTATTTGTATATTTTTGTTATTATCCAGTGCCATTTTACTCTGCGACGTTTGTATTGTAATATTTAAAAGATTTTAGATTTGGGAGTTTTTGAATTATTCTTATTTGAATGCCGCCAGCGGGGATCTATTTAATGAAATTATTTTGTGAAGCAAATTTGATTAATAAATTAATTTACATGTAAGAAAGTCTAAGTTCGGGTGAAAGCGAACATTAAATACCCAGCTGTGCACTTGAAACGCTGTCGTTCGACTTAAAAGTATTTTGGAAAGAGTAACCAAAAAGGGCAGGTCACACCCAGTTTCAAAATTTCTTTAAGGTCTCTGCCAAATTTCAATGTAATATCTTTAACGGCTTTTGATTTACGGCTTGTCAAACATCCAAATTTTCTTCTTCTTAATGTGGGTGGTGTCACGCCCATATTTAAAAATTTTTGGAATTTATGTTTTGCGTCATAAAACCAATCCACCTACCAAATTTCCTTAGCTTAGCGGTATTCGTCTTTGAATTATATCTTTTTTTCCATTTTTCAAAATTTTTGATATCGAAAAAGTGGGCGTGGTTATCGTCCGATTTCGCTCGTTTTCAATACCAATCTATTCTGGATCCAGATTAGACCGTATATCAAATTCGGTGAAGATATCTCAATATTTGCTTAAATTGTCGTGTTAACGGACTTTCAGACGGATGGACATGGCTTAATCAACTTTTTTCGATACGGATGATTTTGATATATGGAAGTCTATATCTATCTCTATTCCTTTGCACCTGTACAACCAACCGTTATCCAATCAAAGTTATAATACCCTGTGTACAAGTACAGCTGGGTATAAAACGTTTAGTTTCTTGGTTAAAGCTCTGGGTTAAATTTTTTTTAAGATATTTCGGAGATCTTTTGTATGGATATAATTTTTCGGCAAATAAGTGTTTTATATATTCCTGATATATTTAGTCCCACTGGCATGACAAGAACTTTAATTCGGAAGGTTTCTTGGATGGAGATCTGGTACTGCTATACAACCCTCACCGGTGGAAAGGTGTTCCATCCAAATTTCGGCGCAGTTGGGAAGGCCCGTACAAAGTTGTGAAGAAGATCAGTGACACCATCTACCGCATACAAACCATTGGGAAACCACGGATAGAAGAGTGGTACATTTGGGGATGCTAGCAGCGTGTAAATCGGGAGATTTGTCTGATCGGGGCGATCAGACTTAGGTGGAGGGCAGTGTGACGAATATTAGTGACACTAAGTGATACTCCCATCACTAATCTGATACTAAGGAAATAAAGCCACAACAACAATGAAGCAAGCTGTTACATTTGTATGTACGTAAACGAATAAATCATTACTTGTATGCACATCAATTGATCAATCATTATGCCTACACATATGTATGTACACGCAGAAGAGAAGAGATGCACAAACACATGCAGATATCTTATCTGAGATGCTCCCAAAAGTATGCAATTGTAATTGTGGAAGTGTCGCTCACAAATACACGCATATGAGGAGCTATATACGTGCATCTGTAGTTATAATAATATGGCAGTAACTAAGTAAATTCTGGAAGCGCCTAGAAGATGCCACGAGGAAATCACAGAGTATAAAAGCACCAGCGCTAGAGGCGCTTGAAGCAGTTTTCAGTTAAGCACGCTATCTGTCGGGCAATAGTCAGTTTCATTTGAGCTATCAATCAGTTTGGTTATTAAGCAAGCTATTCGTTGCAAAGTATAAGTGTTATTGTGAAGTACTTTAATAAAGGCCATTTTTCCATTATTCAATATTGGAGTTATTATTCAGCAGTTTAGTGATTCGAACTTGGCAGAAGAAATAAGGGGAATTGCAGTAAATTCGTTACAGTATGTTTTGTATCGTTATATTGGTGATAACTCAATCTGAGTGGCAGAGCTGGATTTCGATTCGATTCTCAATCGATTTAATCGATCTTTTTTTAGAAATATAGAAGCGATTTTTTTTTAAATCGTTCGATTCTGTAGGAATCGAAATTTTCATCACTATCTACTTTACGGAGGTTAAGGAAATACATATTCTGTATTTTTGTTTTATAAATTTATTTTGTGGTATGATATTGTGTTCAGTACGAAATTAATACCACAGTTTTAGATTCTAGTAAACCAATTGAAAGTGACTGAAGGGGAATTCAATATTATAAGTAATCCAAAGATTCGCAGATGTGTTGTCTGGAAGTATTTTAGTCAAGTGCAGGCGGATTCTGCGAAATGCAAAACAGGTGGAAATACAACCAATTTGTTAAATCACTTGAAGCGGTCACATCCAACGTTGATAGAAATGTCTTCATCAACAGGTCTTATAGAATCCTTTTTTTAACCTAATAACAACAACATAAGGAAGTCTCAGTCTGTAGATGAGCGAAAAAAAACAACTGGATTGTGCTTTGATTAGAATGATTGCCACAGATATGCAACCCTTCGGATTGTCGAAGATAACGGATACAGATCTTTTACACAATGCTTGGATCCTCGGTACGTTTTGCCTTAACGAGTAACATAGAAACACACTTTTAACAAATATATAAAATCAATACTTTTATGATATAGACAGCAGCAAACACGAAAACAGAAGTGGCAATTTTTATATGCTAAGAAAATCCTTCCATAAAGTTTTTAACACTGAAACTACGCAAACTATTGATGACACAAACTGCCGTATGTTGTCAATTGAAAGTTCCGTATACCTCATTGGTTAAAAAGCTGCAAACGTGTACTGAGAACATGTTACCTTACGTATGTAATAAATACTTCCTTTTTATATGACGCTGAACATAGATCGATTCTATGCCGTAAAACGAAGCGAGAACATTATAAATATTGTAATAATAAGTATTAAAGAAGAAAGTGTATTGGTTAATGTTCCCAAGGTTAGTTTCGTACATTTTGAAATAAAAGATTCAAAAAAAGCGTAAAAAGAAGACCCATGAGGCATTCCTTGACGCTTCAAATTTTGTCAGCAGGCTACGAAACGAGAGAGAGAAACTGTCCACCTTTATTTGTCGGGGAAAAAATCGCGTAAATGGTTAAGTACGTAAGCAAGTACACTGTTACAAAGAATAAGTAAAATTAAAATAAACTTTGTTTGTTTCGATTTAATCGATTAAATCGATTTTTTTTCTAGAATCGAAACGAAAAAATCGATTCTTAAAAAAATCGAATCGAATCCAGCTCTACTGAGTGGCATGTTTTTCTCCGCATATGTCAACTTAACATTTAGCAAAATAAATGCTTGTACGTCAGCAAGTATTTAGCTAAAAGTGCCAAGGTTACCAAAATTTGGTGAATTTAGCGCATTTTCTAATTCTATCTGGGTGGTTTCTCAAAACACGTTCTTCGCTTTAAAATTCTCAAGACACTACTTTTGTTTGGCGCCATTCTACTGAATATGATAATGACAGAGCTGTTAATTGTTCTATATAAGCATATGGATTTCTTTGCTTTTTCTCTTCATGGAACGTATGCATGTACATGAAGAAACTCAAATCAAAAACCAGCAACATTCCATTATATTTATTCATTTATTTTGTAATGTAAATACAAATATCAAAGTGTCGCCTTATCAGCTAAAAAAAATGTTTTTGCTTTAGCTTAAACTCATACAGATACTATGAAATGCGAATGAGTTATTTCAAGTTCATTATTATTTCTTTGTTTTTGCTCTTTATTTGTTTTGATTTATATTTATATTTAATATTATACTCACTTTGCCAATCTGAATAAATAAAAGTAACAGCAGAAAAACATAAAACATTTCGTTTATTGCAAAAATAGTATTAGTACAATAAGATCTAAGATCTTTTGTATATATGTATTTATGTAAATTATAATGAATGTGAATGAAACATTCCCTGCAGTCAAACCAACTAGTTGTATACTAGATGAATACTAGTTTGCCAAAAATCCCAACTAGTATGAGTTCTATATTTTTTCCATATTAGCAACTGGTATTTTTAACACGGCGATGTCCTACGAAATATCAATTGCCAGTCTCTGCATCAGCATCATACCAATTGACAAACTAGTCATTATATACACCGACATCGTGTCAGATGCCATACTAGTCAGCATACCCACCAGGGTCATACTAATTATCATACTAGTCAGCCTTTGCGCCAGAATTATACCAAATGGCATACTAGTTTCTATATACATCAATATCATACCAAGCCACCGTGGTGTGATGGTAGCGTGCTCCGCTACCACACCGGATGCCCTGGGTTCAAACCCCGGGCAAAGCAACAGCAAAAAATTTTAGAAATAAGGTTTTTCAATTAGAAGAAAATTTTTCTAAGCGGGGTCGCCCCTCGGCAGTGTTTGGCAAGCGCTCCGGGTGTATTTCTGCCATGAAAAGCTCTCAGTGAAAACTCATCTGTCTTGCAGATGCCGTTCGGAGTCGGCATAAAATCATGTAGGTCCCGTCCGGCCAATTTGTAGGGAAAATCAAGCGGAGCACGACGAAAATTGGAATAGAAGCTCGGCCTTAGATCTCTTCGGAGATTATCGCGCCTTACATTTTATTATTTTAATATCATACCAATTGACATACTAGTTAGTGTATTCAACATCAAACATAACAGTTGACATACTAGTTGATATTTGCATCAGCATCCTACTATTTAATATACTAGTCTCAGTTGGGTTGAAAAATTAGTTGAAAATTGATAAATTAGCTCAAATTTATGTTATTCATTATATTTCATATATATAAAAGGTATTTATATATATACATATGTATATAACTTTAAAATTGATCAATTCAATACATTATACTTTGGAATAAATTTTAATAAAAATACGTATATATATATGAAAACTAAAAAGTAACGAATAACACACGAATGTGACGCAATCTCAAGACGCAGGGCTAAGTTTATGGGTTCACCATGGCCAGAACATTCCATATTAAATCCCTGAAGCCAAGAGAAGTGCTAGGGTTCATCATGGGAAGTCGGATGGGATGAGGTGCTGACCAAAGGTGGCAGTGCAACCTCAAGAAATTATCTATCTATATAACGGAGAAGGGACGAACCAGTAGTAGTTGACTGTGTAAAAAACAGGCCAAGCTGCACTAGCGCCGTCCTGTTATGAGTGTTAATGGAGTTCAGATGGTGGTAGTGATATGCATTTACGGAAGTCATGCTTATGGCTGGATAACCGAACAATTTCATTTAATTGAGGGAATCATAACGGCTTTAAACGTTTTCGTTACTGACTAAATGGATAATATCGGTAGATACTGGCTGGGTTTCCGGTCTTTCTCTGTTATTCTGGAAAGGCATAGGCTTTTAACGACAATTAGAAAAAATGTCCGAGGCTACTGATGCCCTCATGGTACAGGTGTTTTGGCATCGGTATAGGTCTTCGGTCTGGGACTATTGTATGGATGGCTTGGCCTTTTCAATAACTTCTTTAACCTCTGTTGAGGTAACGGTGAAGGTTGACTCGTCATGCTTGTGTTTATGTGCCCGTTGATTTGGACAATATCTAGCATTGTCAACTGAAGTATGCATTGCAAATTGGCTACAGAAAGCACTCGCGCATTTCCTCGAGCCGACAGACGAAATTCTAGTCAAATGAATTATTTAAATACTAACTAGTATGAATAACACCACAAATTGTAGTCAATGAACTAGAATGTTTGCTGACTACTTTGGCTTTTGACTGCAGGGTACTTATTGGCGCTTAACCGTCTAAAACGTTTATGGCCGTCTAACAAGGCGCGCGAGTCGCTCCTTCACTCCGCCAACCGGCGCCAATTGGTCACACCAAAGGAGTTTAAATCGTTTTCCACTTGGTCCTTCCAACGGAGTGGGGCCGCCCTCTACCTCTGCTTCCATAGTCGGGTTCCGATAGAAATACTTTCTTGGCCGGAGCATCATCTTTCATTCGCATAACATGGCCTAGCCAGCGCAGCAGCTGCGTTTTAATTCACTGGACTATGTTGATGTCTGCGTATAGCTCGTACAGCTCATCATTAAATCTTCTTCGGTACTCGCCATCGCCAACGCGTAGAGGTCCATAAATCTTTCGAAGAACTTTTCTCTCGAACACTCCCAAAGCCGCTTCATCATTCAGATGAAGATGAATAGGAGTAACGTTCCTGCCAAATTTCTTCATGATATCTTCAACGGCTGCCAAATTACAGCTTGCAAAACTTTTAAATTACCTTCTTTAAAAGTGGGCGGTGCCACGCCCATTGTCTAAAATTTTACTAATTTTCTATTTTGCGTCATAATCTCAACCCACCTACCAAGTTTCATCGCTTTAGCCGTCTTCGGTAATGAATTATCGCACTTTTTCGGTGTTTCAAAATTTTCGATATCGAAAAAATGGGCGGTACCGATTTCGTTCATTTTAAATAGCGATCTGAGATGAGTGCCCAGGAACTTACATACCAAATTTCATTAAGATACCTCAAAATTTACTCAAGTTATCGTGTTTACGGACAGACGGACGGACGGACGGACATGGCCAAATGAATTTCTTTTTTCGCCCAGGTCATTTTGATGTATAGAAGTCTATATCTATCTCGAATAGTTTATGCCGTTACGGGTTACCGTTATGCGAACAAAATTACTCTGTGAGCTCTGCTCAGCTGAGTATAAAAAAGGCGCGACATTTTTTTTACAGAGTTTCGCGTAAGAATAGGGACAACCTAAAATTAAGGCAAACAAAAATTTTTGTTTATTTTTAGTTTTTTTGTAGACATTGTTTATTTTTGTGAATTTTAGCGTACATAGTCTCCTACCAGTAATTTTTTTGGCGAAAGTGGTACATTTTAGTGCTAATGTCCTATGATTTCTTAATTCCACATTATTTGGTGGTTTACAAATATTCACATTCTGCATTTCGATTACGTTTCCGTTCTACGCTCCGCTTCAATCGAAGTTTGGTATACTGCATTACGACGGAATCGTAACAGAAGAGGAAGAGCAAATAATTTTTTCGAAATCAGCTGTTGGTACGGAATGTGTGAACATTGGAACAAAATAAAATTTGTAAAAACACTGAAAAACGTTTATATTTTATAAGCCACGCCATTTTGTATAAAAATTGTAATAATTGGTGTGTATGTCGGCGCGTATTGCAAAAGTCAATCGAAGTTTCTACATTGTACCTATAAATCATGAATATATGTACGTAGTTTTTGTTTTATGTGGTAGTATTTTTTTACCTCAAAAGTTTATTTTCCCGCTTTGATTTGTTTTGGTTTTCTGTCATTCAACACATTTTCGCTGTTTCTCCGTACACTTTCAGCCGCATATTTTATAGGACTTGATTTTATGTTAATTTATCAAGTTTATATCTACCTGCAAGCACGATTTATAGTTAAGTACATCCATACCTACATACATAGGTACGTGGGAGCAGTAGTAAATAATAACGTTAGTGTTTGTACCCTGTAAGCTTGGTTATTGATTCTCATTTCTAAAAGCAGCTATACCGTAGCCAATGATTTGTAGTTGAATCTCAAACAAGGGTATATTCCTTCGCATAACCCCTTTATATTTCTCAGATTTCCGCTTTGCAACTGAACGCTCCCGTTTAGATTTTGACACCCCACAGCTTGTCCGTTGGCGCATATATCACCTGTCCCTTTGTTAGCCGGATCGTCCTCGACCTTTCGTCCGCCCCTCTATATTGTTTCGCGCATCTGTCCCATCCCGTCTCATATCCTCTTATCAGCTCTGCCACTAATTCTTTTGATCACTCTAAAAAATATTCCCAGTCAGTGCCGCTTTCCGGGCTCTGATGTGTAGTCGTCCTTTAGTTGCCTCCGAGGCTGACGCATGCCCTTATGAGGGATTCAGGGGTTGATAAGCGCATTACAAAACTGTATAACTTCAAAGCTACGCAATCCAGTTGCCAACCTACCTACGCGAGGGGAATCCCGTTACAAATATGAATGTATCATACACCTATTTAGCAGGCGAGGCTCTGGCGACCCCAAGTTCCTTATGGAACTAAGGGGTAGAGGTGGGATGGTCTAGAGTTTAATGTGGTCATATAAATCGTTCCGAGATGGTCGGGCTAGTACCTTAATGGTACTTTGTTACGGAACGTACGGATCTATATCGGAAAGGACCATCACATTGATAACACTCCCCAAAACCTACGGGGAGTGTGTTTGTCTTTAATACGACAACAACAAGACATGTGAACGTAAAAAAGCCAAGACGGTACTATACTCAACATAATGGCTACGGATTCGAATGTACCCTGAGATCTGCCAAGTTTTTAACGGAACGTGCCAAGCTGCGATATTCGTTTCGATCCACCACTATTACTAAAAACTGAACCACCTTGAAGGATGTGAAAAGTATCACTATCCTCTGTCTAAGACTTTTAACAGCCACTGACCCAGAGCGTAGTCCCACGTATGATATCAAGCCAAGAACCTTAATACCCTGTGTTAATATTTAGGAACATTTCTTTCCTGTGGTGTGTTCGAGTGCAGCATTCCATGCAGTCGATCTAATTTGTTATCATCACCTATGCTGTGGACGCTGGTCCATACGGTACCAGTCAAACTCACGACGTATGCAGAGGGTGTTTCAATCATGACAACGGTCAGCTTCCTGCTAACAATTTGCACTTTGGTGGAACAGACGATTCGGGATGTAAATGCCTGGGAATATGACCGCCAACGTGGGAAAGATGGATAAAACTATTTTTAATTTCTGCAGGCAAACCAATAACTTGCGTAGCCGCGTCTGCTAGGCCTGCTAGTAGATATATATACCCGTAAAAATGCTTATATAAGCTTCACTTTTATGTTAGTAACTCTTCTCTTTATACCAAATAATAAAAAAAGGATCCCTGCTTTCAGCAGGAGCAAGATACCCACTTCGACTGGCACTTTCTGTTAACAGGCACCACTGTTAACACAACAACAACAGGAACTTTCTCATGGCTCTATTACCATGCCCATTATCAAGTATATTCGGTGGATATTTCTCAAGGCATTTGGTTTACAATGTGGAGGATGTTGAGAAAAAGTATACCCAAAATCTGCAGTGTGTAGCATGTTGAGAAAAAACGTACCCTAAGGTATGCAGCGTGTGGTAGGTCGCACTTGCTGTAAGGGCAAGGGTGTGATATTTCTCAAGGCCTTTAGTTTGCTACATGTAGCAGGACGTCACCTCCAATGTCATGCTAATGTTAAAAGGCCATATAATGTGTATAGACGGGCTGTCCCTGCTAGCACGGGTATGAGAATTCTCGTGCCTACTACAGGAATGTTACGTATACGCACCTATGCCCGTATTTTCAGGTGGTACGGATATGTTCGCGTGTTGTTGGTTGGTTTTTAACAAAACAACGTGCTTATTATACTCAGTTGACCAGAGCTCACAGAGTATATTAACTCTGATTGGATAACGATTGGTTGTACAGGTATAAAGTAATCTAGATAGATATAGACTTCCATATACAAAATCATCAGTGTCGAAAAAAAATTTGATTGAGCCATGTCCGTCCGTCCGTCTGTCCGTTAACACGATAACTTGAGTAAATTTTGAGGTATCTTGATGAAATTTGGTATGTAGGTTCCTGGGCACTCATCTCAGATCGCCATTTAAAATGAACGATATCGGACTATAACCACGCCCACTTTTTCGATATCGAAAATTTCGAAAAACCGAAAAAATACGATAATTCATTGCCAAAGACGGATAAAGCGATGGAACTTGGTAGATGGGTTGACCTTATGACGCAGAATAGAAAATTAGTATAATTTTAGACAACGGGCGTGGCACCGCCCACTTTTAAAAGAAGGTAATTTACAAGTTTTGCAAGCTGTAATTTGGCAGTCATTGAGGATATCATGATGAAATTTGGCAGGAACGTTACTACTATTACTATTATGTGCTAAATAAAAATTAGAAAATTCGGATCAAGAACACGCCTACTTTTAAAAAAAAATTTTTTTAAAGTCAAATTTTAACAAAAAATTCAATATCTTTACTGTATATAAGTAAATTATGTCAATATTCAACTCCAGTAATGATATGGTGCAACAAAATACAAAAATAAAAGAAAATTTCAAAATGGGCGTGGTTCCGCCCTTTTTCATTTAGTTTGTCTAGAATACTTTTAATGCCATAAGTCGAACAAAAATCTACCAATCCTTCTGAAATTTGGTAGAGGCAAAGACTCTATGACGGTATCTGTTTTCTGTGAAAATTGACGAAATCGATTGAAGCCACGCCCAGGTTTTATATACAGTCGACCGTCTGTCCTTCCGCTCGGCCGTTAACACGATAACTTGAGCAAAAATCGATATATCTTTACTAAACTCAGTTCACGTACGTATCTGAGCTCACTTTGTATTGGTACAAAAAATGGCCGAAATCCGACTGAAACCGCGCCACTTTTTCGAAATCGAAAATTACGAAAAATGAAAAAAATGCCATAATTCCATACCAAATACGAAAAAAGGGATGAAACATGGAAATTGGATTTGTTTGTTGACTCAAAATATAACTTTAGAAAAAACTTTGTAAAATGGGTGTGACACCTACCATATTAAGTAGAAAAAAATGAAAAAGTTCTGCAGGGCGCAATCAAAAGCCCTTGGAATCTTGGCAGGAATACTGTTCGTGGTATTACATATTTAAATAAATTAGCGGTACCCGACAGATGATGTTCTGGGTCACCCTGGTCCACATTTTGGTCGATATCTCGAAAACGCCTTCACATATACAACTAAGGGTCACTTCCTTTAAAACCCTCATTAATACCTTTAATTTGATACCCATATCGTACAAACACATTATAGAGTCACCCCTGGTCCACCTTTAGAACTATGGCCGACTCCCTTTTAAAATACTCTTAATACCTTCCATTTGATACCCATGTCATACAAACACATTCCAGAGTTACCCTAGGTTCATTTTCCTACGTGGTGATTTTCCCTTATTTTGTCTCCAAAGCTCTCAGCTGAGTATGTAATGTTCGGTTACACCCGAACTTAGCCTCCCTTACTTGTTTTTTAAACGGGCGGTGCCAAGTGTTATGTAGAAAAGTAATTTATCTGAAATGAAATATACAATTGAAGCTTCTGCTGAGTATATAATGTTCGGTTACACCCGAACTTAGACACCTTTACTTGTTTTTCATTTATTTATTACTGAGATGATAAAATAATGCATTATTTGATTTTCCTACAATTTTCAAGTTCAGATAAACACTATGAACCTGCGCTCGAATTCGAAAGATAACTTTTCACAAACGACATAATCGGTTTACGATTTTTATCAAGCCAGCCAAAGTTCACTTTCATATTCGCCTTTACTTCGTCCTCTAGGTTTGATTCTACGATGTTGCTGTTTTTAACTTTTTCTACCAAAGCGAGAAGCTAAAAGTATAAAACGGTTTTTAAAATTACTTAATTTATCAGTACTTAAGCGTTTCTCTTATGCTGCTTACCCTTTTCTGTTTATCATTGTTATTAACGTAATTGGCCATATTAACGATGTCTTGACTTAGTGGATTAGAGCTACCTGTATCGTTTGAAAGTTTACCGTATGCTTCCCAGTTATTATTGAGAAAATCAATGCAAACTAACAGACCCAGTCCACTACTCGAATATGCCCAATTCAATACAGATGTGCGCTCTGTATCACTCAGCGAGTTACTCATATTGATTGTGCTACTCACAAACTTTTGTAATTGTGCCTCATTTTCTGAACAACCTAATGCACGGAGTAACCGCGAGCGGTAGGCGGTATCGCTTGATGCTAGAAAATCATTGAAAAAGTAATTGTAATCATTATCACTGGACTTACGAAGACCATTACAATATGCTTGTCGTTTAGTATTTGGTTCAATTGGAACGCCATTATTGATAAGCAATTTTAACTTCTCATTGGCTTCCATAAGACAATTCTCCACACCAACTAAACATGCAAGATCAACTGCCCTATTTCGTGTAAATTTACGTAGCAACTGCTCGCCGGGTACTTCATTAACACCCAACGTTTCGTAAAGTTTTATCACTAATGATGCAATAAACTGTTTAAAATCATTGTAATCTTGATCGCCGTTAAGATATGTTACGTAAGTAGTTATGATAGTGGCAGCAGTATACCAAGGCGCGTACTGATCCTCACCAGGTAGATATGTCAACAATTCTAAAAGAATTTCCTGTTGTAAACGATCCGTTTTCACAAATTCGTAGGCATCGTCTAAAATTTGAGCCCGATTCAGGGCATGTATCTTATTAGGTCGCAATAATAGACCCTGAGCTATAAGATGCCAGTTCTTGTCATCGTAATTGATGCGATAGTAACCTGTTGATTGCTTATTCAAAATCAACCAGTCGTCAGCGCCTACTTCATTATCTGCTATATTTAGTTCTTTCGTATTGAAATAATGTGTAGCCGTGGTGTTACGAAAGTCAGCTTTCAAGGTTGAAGCATAATTGAATGGTACATGGTAGATATTCGATGAGGCAATTGTATTATTAGTGTTGTACGCTGTTTGCGTGATAGTGAATTTTTTTTTGGCATAGTCACGCGTCACTGTGAGCAATGGAAATCCAGATTGTTGAGACCATGTTCGGAACATAACGCCTATCGGAGCGGGGAGCGCTATTTTGTGTTCATCGGCAGCGCTTTGCATAGCGTCAAAAAAATGTCCTTCATCTGCGGCACCAAATGCACTGTGTGACAAAAGTATTTATTAGTTTTTACTAAATATTTATTTGTTTGAGGCACTGTGTATCTACTTATCGTTTAGATATCTAATCAAAGTTGAACGAAAGATCTCATCTCCCAAAGCACATTTCCACATATAGAGTACAGTCGACGCTTTTTCATAAGAGGAAATGAAATACCGCTCATCTATTTCCGACGGCGTCTGAACATAATGCGTCATTGGAACAACATCACCATTCACATCACTCGACATGGCTTCTTGATATTCATCTGTATGCATTATTTGATAAACATCCCATTCGCGATAACCTAAAATGCCATTAAAAGAAAAGGTAGCCAAGTTAGTTAAGTATGAAATGGGCGCAGCAAAACTCAGCGACTAACTTCATTTACAGCCTCATAAGCATTTAGCCTGCCAAAAGCTTCTTTCACCCATAAGTAAGTCCACCATTTGATAGTCACATGATTACCAATCCATTGATGAGTGAGCTCGTGAGCAATCTTATTTGCGGCATCAATAAGATCACTCGTCGTTGATGTAGTTTTGTTGATGAGTAAATCTAGTTCACCGTATGTTACCATGCCCCAATATTCATTACCGCCATCTTTTTCAGGTATTGCCACTTGTACTAGTCTAGGTAGATCGTATGGTATTTTGTAGTAATTTGTTAAATGTTCCAAGATTATCATGCCAAAGACCAGTCCAAATTCTTGTATGGGCACATCTTCTGGTTTCGTATAAAGTCGATGTGGTACTGAATGTAGCGCACCTTCTGTGTATTCAAAATCGGACACATGGAAGGCAATCAAGTATGTTGGCATGGTCACCGTAGTCTTAGCGAAAACAGTAACGCCATTACTGAAAATATTTTTTTGAGTTTTTGATAATAGCAAAATTTAGCCGAAACACAATACTGGATACGAAACTAAAAAATCCAAATCCCGTATACGGGTTAAGCGCTGAGCTCGACATCAATCACCAAAAAAATCCTTCCAATGAAAAAATAACAACAAGACTCCGATAAAAACCTGTTTTTCTGATAACGACTACGGTAAAAGTTTGAAATTTTCGCCACGATGTACTCTTGCTTACGGCGTTGGACGAGTCTCTCTCCGCAATCCGCGTCCGGGAAAGGTCTTGCAATATAAAATTTGTAAGCGCCTACGCAAAAATACATACATGCTGCGGCCGACGTGAATAAGAACTGTTTCTATGAGCAACTATGACACCAAAATCATCATTGGCGACTTTAAGGCAAGAGTGGGTTAAGTTGTGGAGGGAGCACTTTTCCTCATTGGTGGGAAAGCGAGGTAGAAGGACGGAATTGACGTCCGCCACCCGATGACGAAATGTGAATGGTAATATCGTGACTAAACCACAACAAGGTGGCCTGTAATGACGAAGCGCTGGTAACAAGTATGCATGAATTCCTATGGGTAGACGAGCGCATGCATGCAGACTTGAATTTTAGTGTACTCGGCGCAATCCACAAGAAAAACCTCCCTATTACCGCGGAATCAGCAAACTTAATATTGCGTATAAGGTTCTATGTAGTGTATTGTGCGAAAGACTGATACGAACAATGAACCGATTTTACCTAATCAGAGCGGCTTTAGCCCTGATCCTGACCAAGTCTTTGGTGATTTCAAATCACCTTTTGACAGCCCGAAAAGGAGTTGCAGGAATGGTGCTTTGTCTGAATTTTAGTTTCGTGCAAAGCTTGTATGGCTTTTACAAATAACGTTGAGCCACTCTATACAGATTTAGAAGTTTTCTCACCAAGCTCTTCAAAACCAAGCAAGGCTTCAGACGAAGCATTTCTAGCAGCGGGTGGAAACGGAAATTTATTGATATCATCACAAACACGCCGTACGTTCTTCCTTCTCTGACTTGGGTGAAGAGGCAAAAAAGTCTAGCGGCGAACGAGGTTAAGACGAAGTATTTCCTGTTAGCAAAGAAATAACCGACGCAATCAGGCCGAATGACCCGCGTCACTGTTGATGAATATAAATTTGAAACTATGACTTCGTTTATTTGGTAACTACCATTAACAGAAAAAAACACTGTCATCCCCGTAATCCAACCGGGAATCACTATTGCAAACATGCGGACTTACTGGGCAACGGAATAGTAAAGACCTCTCGCGACGAACAAAAATCGCGCTTTCTCATACCCGTCCTGATATATGGTTCGAAATCATAGACGATGTCGCGATAAGATTGGATGGTCCCTGCCCATAAATTATTCCTATCGAACTCGTATATAGGCGGCGGAATACTTGATATCTCCTGCTCTCAGTTGGCGTCATTTACGATCCAGAAGTTATTCTTACCTCCGGTGGTGTTCCTAATCAGCCCCAGTTGGCAAAGCGAAGAAACGACAGAAGTAAGCGAATTCATAGGTTAATATCAGTGGCGAAAAAGCCATCTTTCGTCAGTTTGTGTTTCGCACTTGTCTAATCTTCTACTTACGAGCTTGCACTTTCGTTCATAGGCATATTAGATAAGGCATTGTATGATGGATGATGTCTTATGGTTATTTGAAACGTGGCACGTTTGGCTGGTTCATCGTAACAAGGAAATGCCTTACGAGCAAATGTCGGTTCGAACTCTGTGGTTGCCATATAACTGCAATAAATATTAATGAAATTTGTAAGGATTTTTCAAATTTGCTTTTATAACCCTATTGTTTCATAATTCTTACTGCATTTTCTGTGCACTGTCGTTATAGGAAAGTATATAAAATCCCTTTTGTCTGTACTTAATTGTCCCTTATATGCGATAGTTAAAGTCCAATTGGTGCCTTTATTAAAATTTAACTGTTGATCTTGAGCAGTCAAGCTAAGAAACTCTCGTTCAATTTGGTATAACCAACTCATGGGATACTCAACAGCATCTTGTCGATCTGCACTTTTTATGGTGGCCTTAAAATCTTCAAGCTCGAGTGCATGAAGTACAATGGTTTTAGTATTCTCAGTAGCGGTTAGTGAAATTTGAACTTGACCTGTGAAATCTCTCGTTCCATTGTGAAAATTTGTTGTTAATTCCAGATTGTAGTGAAAAGGTTGGGTATTGTTTGGTAAGCGATAGTTAATATTGGAAGTACCGTTTATGCGGCTACCGAGTTTTGGTGCAGTGCCTGGCAAAACTGTGTTTTTGTGGAAATTGCCAAACTTATTACCATTGTGGCTACTATAACCACACACGCGGAACTCAATTTCAATGTGCCGTAAATCATTTCGACAACTGAACGGTCGGTACTAAAAAATCTTTATGATCTCGTACACAGTCTAACTTTCATTTTATAGTTTTGCGTTGAGTAGCAAACACCTGATTACACGGTGCAGACGTAAACACCAAACAATTGGCCCTGAGGAAGGTTACCGCAGTGTAGCATATAAAAATAAATAAATAAATTTAAGGCGCGATAACCTCCGAAGAGATCTAAGGCCGAGCTTCTCTTCCAATTTGCGTCGTGCTCCTATTGATTTTCCCTACAAATCGGCCGGATGGGACCTACATGTTTTATGCCGACTCCGCCCGGGACCTGCAAGGCAGATGAGTTTTCACTGAGAGCTTTTCATGGCAGAAATACACTCGGAGCGCTTGCCAAACACTGCCGAGGGGCGACCCCGCTTAGAAAAATTTCTTCTAATTGAAAAACCTTATTTCTAAAATTTTGATGTTGCTTTGCCCGGGTGTGAACCCAGGGCATACGGTGTGGTAGGCGGAGCACGCTACCATCACACCACGGTGTAGCATATATTGACATAAAAAAACCGAAAAACTTTGTTTTTCAATTGGGTTTTTAGACTTTGAGCCGGCAAAAAATCAATATTTATTTTGCGTGGCTGTAACGAATACAAGATCTATATACATACACAATAATAAAATAAAATTAGTTTAAAATATTGTCACGATAAAAATGTACCACAAAACGTTTATTTAAATTCGCAGGTTTGTCCTTTTTTTTAAACAGCATAACTCTTTATTACTAAATAGTTAGTTTTAGCTAGTAAAGCGTAAAACATATACTTGAACTAGCTTTAATAAAATAATTAGATCTATCACGATTTATAGCGTCTGCCAAAGTGCAATCCTCTCTGTAAAATCATCTTGAACAAGTATTTTTGTCAAACTTTACTTAAGAGGTCAAAAAAATCTTTTTTTTTATCCATTCATTCATTTCTGTAACAGTCGCACATTTTTGTTAAGAAGCTTATGTTCCCCGACTTTCTTGAGAATAGCTTGATATGACCAGGCAGAACCATAGCTATAGTCATGGATTTCAATCCTTTTGCATTGTTCTTAATCGTTCAGAAAAACGTTCGCACCCCGAATTTCGTTTTTTATTCTTGTCAAAGCATTTCTGAAAACTACCCAAGGTAATGTAACTAAAGTACCCAATTTGTTAAGCATATAAGCCCAATCCAATGGATTTCAATCATGGGGGCTATACTTTCGCTAATGCGAAACATCTATTTTGGAAAGTATTTTATTATGTGGAAAGCAATTGCCTCGTTCCTAACATTTTTGTTAAAGGATTATTCAAATAATAATGTGCATTAATTTTGGGTCCTTTAAATAAAAATCGAAGCTGTAGGAAAAATCTAATTTAGTATTTTCATATTGGCCTTATTTTTCGTCCCGTGTGTACGATAAGAAAAAAACGTAATCCCACCATTTTTCCAGTATTTCAAGGTGTTGCCAGCGCAATGTATAGCTACTCCAACCCAATTGTCAACCTCACCTATCCGTGGCGAATCCTGTTTCATTAACAGCCGAGGGCTCTGGCGATCCCGAACTCCTCATGGATGTAGGGTGTGTGAGGGCGGGATGGCCTAGAAGGTCGCATGTGGTCATAGCAAATCGTTCCCGAGATGGTCGGGATTGGTACCAGATATGTATCCGGCAAAGGGCCATTAACATCGATAACACTCCCCAAGACCTTCGGGGAATGTCCTTATCGCTACAACAATAACAGTCAAGGTCATCCACGTGCAAGCAAAATTTCGAAGCCTGAACGGGTGCGAAAACTGATATAAAAAACTTACGACGTTAGAGTAATCAGCAAACTAACAAATACTGTCTTGAACAAAAAATTTGATTCTTAAAAACAAGTTTAAACAAGTAAGGAAGGCTAAGTTCGGCTGTAACCGAACATTACATAGTCAGCTGCCAAATTACAGCTTGCAAAACTTTAAATTACCTTCTTTTAAAAGTGGGCGGTGCCACGCCCATTGTTGGAAATTTTACTAATTTTCTATTCTGCGTCATAAGGTCAACCCACCTACCAAATTTCTTCGCTTTATCCGTCTTTGGTAATGAATTATCGCACTTTTTCCGTTTTTCGATATCGAAAAAGCGGGCGTGGTCCGATTTCGTTCATTTTAAATAGCGGTCTCAGATGAGTGCCCAGGAACTTATGTACATACTAAATTTCATTAAAATACCACAAAATTTACTCAAGTTATCGTGTTTACTGACAAACGGACTGACGGACATGTCTAAATGAATTTCTTTTTTCGCCCAGATAATTTTGATATATAGAAGTCTATATCTATCTCGATTAGTTTATGCCGTTACGGGGTACCGTTATGCGAACAAAATTAATATACTCTGTGAGCTCTGCTCAGCTGAGTATAAAAAAAAATAAGTATATTGGCAAAAATTACGAGCTTCTACCTGCATAAATTAACCACAGTACTTGAAATCAATCTTCTTCAGCTACCTGCATTATACATTCATAACACACATGCACACACAGGGATGCACACACACTAATTTTGACAATACATGCGAATAAACTTACGAAGATGAGAACAAAAACGACACTGAAGATGGAACATGGTATATAAAATAGTTTATTTAGCTTTATGGGGCCAATAACGTTCTGACGTTTAGCTTTTGAAAATCTCTAAGTACATATATTTGAAAACTGTTTGTTCCAAAAGCACTTAGTCGGTTATTAAAAATTTAAAAAGTTAATTTACTTATTAGCAACTGTTATCTCGATATAATTTCATTATTCATGACATAATAAGTTTGCAATAAAATAGTAGCTAGAACGTCTCAAACAAAATTTTTAAGCTGTAAAACAATGTAATAAGGGAGTTCAGAGTTCTGTACATATGGCATTGGAAATTTATCCCAAGCAAATAAATGCTACATATCTTGCTGATTTGCTAATCAGTGTTGGAAAGATATACTATAGCCATCATCCCGTCGCAAAGATCATGTGCCAGATGATAAATTTTGCATATAAATACAGCAAGAATGATTTGAGCCAGATAATCCAGATAGAAGTCTGGTTCAATTTGTGCGCCAGGTAGTTTTTTAATTTCTTGTCTTTAGTTTGGCTACACTGTCTTTCAAAAATAGATGTCGCTGCTGGTCCTATACCTGTATGTGTTAAATGAAACACAACGGCGACACCTGCCTATCACAACTAAAAACAAGTAAGGACGGGACTATCATACCTATCATGAATGGGGCTGAACAATAATCTTATCCCGTTCGTAATCTCCAGATAATCGGATGTTTAAGATAAGAAATATATAGTGAACAGATGTACATACATAAACGATTTTTAAGATAAATATAAAATAAACAAGTAAGGAAGGCTAAGTTCGGGTGTAACCGAACATTACATACTCAGTTGAGAGCTATGGAGACAAAATAAGGAAAATCACCATGTAGGAAAATGAACCTAGGGTAACCCTGGAATGTGGTTGTATGACATGTGTATCAAATGGAAGGTATTAAAGAGTATTTTAAGAGAGAGTAGGCCATAGTTCTATGGATGGACGCCATTTAGGGATATCACCATAAAGGTGGACCAGGGCTGACTCTAGAATTTATTTGTACGATATGGGTATCAAATGACAAAGGTGTTAATGAGTATTTTAAGAGGGAGTGGGCCTTAGGTCTATCGGTGGGACGCCTTTTCGAGAAATCGCCATTAAGGTGGACCAGGGGTGGACTCTGGAATGTGTTTGTACGATATGGGTATCAAATGAAAGGTGGTAATGAGTATTTTAAAAGGGAATGTTCTATAGGTGAACGCCTTTTCGAGAAATCGCCATAAAGGTGGACCAGGGGTGACTCTAGAATATGTTTGTACGATATGGGTATCAAATGAAAGCTGTTAATGAGTATTTGAAACGGAGTAATCTTAGTTCCATAGGTGGACGCCGTTTCGAGATATCGCCATAAAGGTGGACCAAGAGTGACTCTAGAATGTTTGTACGATATGGGTATCAAACGAAAGGTGTTACTGAGCATTTTAAGAGGGAGTGGGCATTAGGTCTATAGGTGGACGCCTTTTCGAGATATCGCCATTAGTGTGGGCCAGGGGTGACTCTAGAATGTTTGTACGATATGGGTATCAAACGAAAGGTGTTACTGAGCATTTTAAGAGGGAGTGGCCATTAGGTCTATAGGTGGACGCCTTTTCGAGATATCGCCAATAGGGTGAGCCAGGGGTGACTCTAGAATGTTTGTACGAAATGGGTATCAAACGAAAGGTGTTACTGAGCATTTTAAGAGGGAGTGGACATTAGGTCTATAGGTGGACGCCTTTTCGAGATATCGCCATTAGGGTGGGCCAGAGGGTGACTCTAGAATGTTTGTACGATATGGGTATCAAGCGAAAGGTGTTACTGAGGATTTTAAAAGCGAGTGGCCCTTAGATGTATATGTGAAGGGCGTTCTCGCGATATCGACCAAAATGTGGACAGGTGATCCAGAAAATCATCTGTCGGGTACTGCTAATTTATTTATATATGCAATACCACTAACAGTATTCCTGCCAAGATTCCAAGGGCTGTTGATTTCGCCTTGTAGAACTTATTCATTTTCTTCTACTTAATATGGTAGGTGTCACACCCATTTTACAAAATTTTTTCCAAAGTTATATTTTGCGTCAATAAACCAATCCAGTTACCATGTTTCATCCCTTTTTTCGTATTTGGTATAGAATTATGGCATTTTTTTCATTTTTCGTAATTTTCGATATCGATAAAGTGGGCGTGGTTATGGTCGGATTTCGGCCATTTTTTATACCAAGATAAAGTGAGTTTAGATAAGTAGGTGGGCTAAGTTTAGTAAAGATGTATCGGTTTTTGGTCAAGTTATTGTGTTAACGGCCGAGCGTAAGGACAGACGGTGGACTGTGTATAAAAAACTGGGCGTGACTTCCACCGATTTCGCCCATTTTCACAGAGAACAGTTACCGTCATAGAATCTATGCCCCTACCAAATTTGAGAAGGATTGGTAAATTTTGTTCGACTTATGGCATTAAAAGTATTCTAGACAAACTAAATGAAAATGGGCGGAGCCACGCCCATTTTGAAATTTCCTTTTATTTTTGTATTTGTTGCATCATATCATTACAGGAGTTGAATTTTGAATTAATTTACTTATATACAGTAAAGATATTAAATTTTTTGTTAAAATTTGAATTTAAAAAAATTTTTTTTTAAAAAGTGGGCGTGTTCTTCATCCAATTTTGCTAATTTTTATTTAGCGCATATATAGTAATAGTAGTAGCGTTCCTGCCAAATTTCATCATGATATCTTCAACGACTGCCAAATTACAGCTTGCAAAACTTTTAAATTACCTTCTTGTAAAAGTGGGCGGTGCCACGCCCATTGTCCAAAATCTTACTAATTTTCTATTCTGCGTCATAACGTCAACCAATCTACCAAGTTTCATCGCTTTAACCGCCTTTGGCAATGAATTATCGCATTTTTCGGTTTTTCGAAATTTTCGATATCGAAAAAGTGGGCGTGGTTATAGTCCGATATCGTTCATTTTAAATAGCGATCTGAGATGAATGCCGGGGAACCTACATACCAAATTTCATTAAGATACCTCAAAATTTACTCAAGTTATTGTGTTAACGGACGGAGGACGGACGGACGGACATGGCTCAATCAAATTTTTTTTCGATCCTGATTATTTTGATATATGGAAGTCTATATCTATCTCGATTCCTTTATATATGTACAACCAACCGTTATCCAATCAAACTTAATATACTCTGTGAGCTCTGCTCAACTGAGTATAAAAATGACAAAAACCCCCTTATCTGAACGATCGGTTGTATGGGATATATATTATATATAGCTCCGATCGAAATTATTTTTACAGGAAATCTTCTACGATATATTGGAATATACATCACCAAGTTTCACGTTTTTATATTGGAAACTAATGGAGAAATGGCCAAAAATCTTTCTATCTGACCGATCGGTTGTATGGGATAGGTATATACTATATTCATATAGCTCCGATCAAAGTGATTTTTTCAGGAAATCTTCTATGATATATTAGAATAAATATCACCAAGTTTAACGTATTTATATTGGAAATTAAGGGAGAAATGGCTAAAAATCTTTCTATCTGAACGATCGGTTGTATGGGATATATATTATATATAGCTCCGATCGAAATGATTTTTTCATGAAATATTCTATGATATATTAGAATAAATATCACTAAGTTTAACGTATTTATATTGGAAATTAAGGGAGAAATTTCCAAAAATCTTTCTATCTGAATGATCGTTTGTATGGGATATATACTATATATAGCTCCGATCAAAGTGATTTTTTCAGAAAATCTTCTATGATATATTAAAATGTATATCACCGAGTTTCACGTTTATACTTTCTAAAGTAAGGGAGAAAAGGCCAAAAATCTTTCTATCTGAACGATCGGTTGTATGGGATATATATTATATATAGCTCCGATCGAAATTATTTTTTCATGAAGTATACTATGATATATTGGAATAAATATCACCAAGTTTAACGTGTTTTATATTGGAAATTAAGGGAGAAAAGGCCAAAAATCTTTCTATCTCAACGATCGGTTGTATGAGATATAACTATATATAGCTCCGATCAAAGTGATTTTTCAGGATATCTTCTATGATATATTAGAATATATATCACCAAGTTTCACGTTTATACTTTCTAAATTGCGGCAGGAATGACCAAAAAAATCCTACCGGATCCGACAAATGTCTAATATAATACAAAAATACATCCTTGTGCCAAATTTCATTGACATATCTCTAAATTTGAGGGACTAGTTTGCGTTCAAACAGACAGACGGTCATGGCTATATCAACTCAGTTCGTCGCCCTGATCAATTCGGTATACTTAATGGTGAGTCTATCTTCTATATTTCTCAACGTTACAAACATCGGACCAAAGTTAATATACCATTTCATGTTCATGAAAGGTATAAAAAATCAAAATCGAAAAGTTATTCACGATCCGTAGCTTATATTTGCTATGAGATAAATTTCCAATAACAAATGTATAAAAGTCTGAACTATGACGCAATAAAATCAGACAGGTGAAGTTAGTACTACACCATCAAAAATTTGACGGCCCTCATAATCTGGTCATTCATTTTAAAGTGGTAGGGAGGGAACATTTTTGCTATCATTTTGCTACTTTTTACTACCTTTGTAATGTAATGTACGAAAAAAAGCCAAACTCGATATATCTCCATATTAGAAAAGAGAAAAAAGAGGAAATAGGAACACAAATTATAGAGAGTTGGAGAGGAGTTTGAAAAGTAAAAAGAATAAGAGGAAGCTGGAAAGTGAGAGTAAAAGTAAGAAAAAGGGTAATGGTTTGAGCAAAGTAGTAAAAAGAGGTTAACAGGAAGATTAAGAATAAGGATAAAATTAAGAGTAATAGTGAGATTAAGAGTTAGACTTAGGTAAGAGCAAGAGTAAGAGGAAAAACGGGTAGATTTGTAGAAGAATGGAAGGGATAGGGAAATTGAATGAGCCGAGAAAATTAAATGCAGAGGGGAGAAGAAATAAGAATGGACGAGGGTTAGCCGGAGGAGAGGCAGGTGAATAGATACAGAAAGTCAGAACAATGTCTGTCGGGTCTGATCTTACGGCAGGGAGTATTTAATGTTTGTATAAACGTTAGCTGTTTAAAATAAAGTTCTGTTACAGGTGCCATCAGGTAAATCTATACGCTTTGATTTATTCAAGCATCGTTGCTGTCAAACCCCTGCCGCTCTATATCTTTACACCAGCTACCTCTTCTCGCTCAAAATAAGCCTACCGCAACGCTTGGTTTACATACACTCAAAAAAAAGTTATCATCAAGGCGATGCCATCTAGGCATCAATGTGCCATTTTTGCTTATCTTTTTTTCGTCATCAATGATCTTATGTTATTGACATTTCGAAATATTATTTGATACTTGTATTTGTCAAGTTAAAAGACTACATACAAATGTAATGCGTTTTATAATCAATCTAGTATTAAATGTTATCATAATGAAACTAGGAAATTTATACAGGTATCATTTTGATACATTTTAAGGGCGAAACAAATATTTTCCATGGGCAAATCAATAGTCAAGATACAAAATTGATACTTTTAATTATACTTTTTATAATATTTATCGTTGCATTGATAACACGAAAATGATACCGTTTATAGTTTCATTTTGCACATCGTGTATTAAATTAATAGTGATACTTTTGTTTTTGAGTGTAATGTTGGGTTAGGGGATCGTACACCATCAATCCCGAGTTTTCGTATTACAAGCCTCGCAGATACTCGTACGCAACTTTATGATATTGTTCCAGATGGTCATTCATATCATTGACGTCAGCAGTATGTTTCCACATTCCTTAGTTGCGCACAATGTGCTACTCTGAAGATGCAGCCATTCAGTTCCCATGACGAAAACTTTCCATTCTCTTCGCAGAAAAGAAAATAAACCCTCCCACAAAAGGAAATACAGACCGCAGGAGTTATTTTCCAGCACGTTACTTTATATTTCAGAAAGGCAATAGTGTTGTATTTTTTATGATAAGTAGTATCAGATAAGAAAGTCAAAAAGCATGATTTATGAGGCCGAGTATTGCCAAATGCGACTCCATTTTGTAATATTGACTTGGCCTGTCTCGTTTTATTGCATCATGATCTAAAGAAATTTGAAATCATTAGATAGTTTCACATTTATTATGACTCAAAAAACGACCGTGTTGACGTTTGAAAATTTGGGCTTTTCTTGAAAGATTAAAGAATAAGTCTGATGACAGAGAGCTTTGAATATTATTTTTATGGCAACTAAGTAAGACGTAAGAAAAGAAATAAATAATGTTTCAAGCTTGACAATATATAAAAAATATATCGTTTTACGCCAGTTAGGTATTCAGCCTAAGAAACAGCACTAAAAGTTTTCCTGATTTTGGATTGTTTATACATTATCTTGAGACCGAAACGAATAATTAAGCATTAAAAATATGTTTAGCTTTATTACATATTTTTGTAAGAATCAGGATTGGGAGAAGTATGTACATTTATATCGGGTCAATGGGGAAAATGGAAATAGATGGAAATGAAAAGGCGCATGAGCCTTTAAGCCTGTGCCGTAGACGTCCCAATCAGATTGGGAGAGATCAAAAAGACGAGAGCTGCACATGATCGGCCAAGCAGAATGTCCAGGTCTTACAAGCTTCAACTAACTTGTCGTTGATAATAGTGGACTGTAAGCTCATTTAGGTATTCTGACTGCATAGCAGATCTAAAAAGAAGGGAATCCAGCTATTAGTATCTCGATGCAGCAAGTAGCATAGGTCCTAGATATCTTCTACTATTTGCCAAGAAGGCGGAGTTATTTTATAATACAGATCCGGGTTACTGATAGGGGTTTTCAGTTTGGTCGTTGAGCAAGCTTCTGGGAGCTCTATGGACTCGTTCACTCTATGTGAGGTTCTCACGGACCGGCCAGCTCAACCTAACATATATTGGAAGAAGGAATCAGCCTAAATCTTCTCAGGGGTATGTTTATCGCGCCTTGTATTAATTTAGTATTTTTCATGTTAAAGCGACCGAAGTGGCAGGGTTAAACTATAAGTCAACTTTAAGTATACTTACACCTCCCACCGAAAAACCGGCTTCTAAAGTACCTTTATTTGAAAAATATATATTGCAATTTTATAAACGCGTTAACATCAAATATACCAGAAGAGAATAAAAACATATTTTAAAATGAATTCCGCAAAATAATATCTCAAAATAAACAAACAAGTAGACAGGTTTGGACACATGTTGCATGCGTAAAATGCAATGATATTTAACAAACGAACAAATCAGTAACGGTGGAGTGAATGCAATCTTCACATGAACTCGATTACAGAGTATGAAAGTATGTACATACATGTGTACATATGTAAGCACATATGAGCAGAGTAAAGCTGCAGTTACCCACCGACGTGTGTAACGTACGTATACGTATGCCGTACGTACACACAACGTAAAAATATGTTGCCATTGACCTGTTTGAATGCATGGTTAAGCTACGTCCACACCGGTAACGAAATAGCAAAGTTGTATAACAATTGTTTTAAAACAATTGCAACTTGGTTGTATAAAGTTATCTAATTCTTTTGATCTTTAGCGACAACCTCTGGGTAACATGTAACCTGTTATAAAAACAGAAAATAAGTTACACAACATCGTGTAATACAATATTTTTCAGTTGAATTTCTAACAAGTTACATAACATTGGTTATATAACTGTTTGTAATACGTGTTGTTACTGGTGTGGACGCACCTTTATGGAAACATCAACTTTTTCTATTTAAATTTGATGTTGTAAAAGGCTGGAATTAATATTAAATAAGTATAAATAGATTACATATTTATAATCTGCACTTTTACATAATTATTTCGAATTAGTTAGGTGTTTTGCATAAAAACTGCAAACGGTCAAAAAATTAGGGCGCAGAAGTTTACTAGGCAACTCTGTCTAGTGAGAGAGTCATAAGCTGACACGTTCTTACGGAAAAGATCGAAATTGTTTTGATTTCTACGTTCCGGGCTATGTACGTACGTGCGTTGCACGTCGGTAAGTTTTCGTTTATACTGCACATTCATAAGATAGGTCGTGTCAGTTGACACGTTTTTTGTACGTACGTTCCCGGGTAACTGCAGCTTAAAGAGGGATTGAACAAATATGCAATGGGGGAAACCAAATGAAACGTAACTGTCTCGCATAAATGCACTCGCTATGGATGATAGGCACTGGAGTAAAGTGTAAATAATACTTACTTACTTAATTGGCGCTTAACCGTCTAAAAGGTTATGGCCGTCCAACAAGGCGTGCCAGTCGCTCCTTCGCTCCGCCAACCGGCGCCAATTGGTCACACCAAGGGAGTTTAAATCGTTTTCCACCTGGTCCTTCCAACGGGGGCCGCCCTCTACCTCTGCTTCCATAGGCGGGTTCCGACAGAAACACTTTCTTGGCCGGAGCATCATCTTTCATTCGCATAACATGGCCTACCCAGCGCAGCCGCTGCGTTTTAATTCGCTGGACTATGTTGATGTCTGCGTATAGCTCGTACTGCTCATCATTAAATCTTCTTCGGTACTCGCCATCGCCAACGCGTAGATGTCCATAAATCTTTCTAAGAACTTTTCTCTCGAACACTCCCAAAGCCTCTTCATCTGCTGTTGTCATGGTCCATGCTTCTGCTCCATATAGCAGGACGGGTACGATAAGTGACTTGTAGAGTATGATTTTCGTTCGCCGAGAGAGGATTCTTCAATTGCCTACCTAGTCCAAAGTAGCATTTATTGGCAAGATTGATTATTCGCTGGATTTCAGTGCTGATGTTGTTGCTAGTGTTGATGCTGGTTCCCAAATAAACGAAGTCTTTTACTAATTTGAAATTATGGCTGCCAACAGTAGCGTGGTTGCCAAGGCGCGTATGCGCTGACTCTTTGCTGGATGACAGCAGGTACTTCGGTTTGTCCTCATTCACCATCAAACCCATCTTTACCGCTTCTTTTTCCAGTTTGGAGTAAGCAGAACTAACAGCGCGGGTGTTTAGGCCGATGATATGAAATTGATATTGAAACAAACAAATCAGTAAAAATTTAATGACAAATGCATTCTGTAGTAACTGCCAGAATAATGTGCAAAATGTCAAAATGCAATGCAACATGGAGATTGGTAAAAAGAGCAGAGTGAGGAAAGAGGAAAGTTAAGCAACAAAGAGATATGAAATTTTTGGCGTGATGGACGTGATGGCTCGCCAAATAGTCACTTTAAAGTTAAGAAATATAGGTCGCTTGATAAATTTAGAGAATGGAAGAAGAGGCGCGGATAAGTGCGCAGCCACGCGCCTCGTATATTCCTGAATCAGTTACTAAAATCGACTACAAATTGAGTCGTGCAATTTTTAATTTTCTAACAATTTTCCTGACTTCACACCACGACGCACAGTGGCGCCTTTTGAGTTTTTTCTTTGCAAAAATCATAACTTTTGAACCAATGAAGATATTTTAAAAATTTAAAATGCGAATTAAAGCTAACTATTCGAATTGTGTGAAAGCTCAGAATGTCACAAATACAGAGCGCTTCAAAAAAAATTCTTCAAAGTCGAAAATTTTTAGAAAAATGCAAAAACAAAATATTTTTAGTAAAAAATAAAAAAAATAAAATGAAATTGTTTTATAATGACGTATTTAAGCATTAAATAAGATAAACTTATGATTTTGATAAGATAGCGTGGCACTGCCCACTTATGATAAAAAGTTGTATCTAAGTAGTCGCGTAATCAATAACTACAAAATCGATAGACGTATTCATTCTTTTAAATGGCAATCTCTTATATATATAAAAAGAAGTGTACATTTTGATTGTTACTCCATAACTCGAGAACGGATAGAAAGATTACCATGAAATTTTTAGGAAAGATACAGGAAGGAGAGATGATGGTAGTTGATTTTGAAATCCCAAATCGGTTTAGCCATTCTTGAGTTATGATTTTTTTTTACAAAAAATTCAAAATTTAAAAAAAAAGTTTACATTTCGGTCAGACCTAACGAAAAAAATCGTTCCAACCTATTAC
Source organism: Eurosta solidaginis (assembly GCA_029619165.1). NCBI lineage: Eukaryota > Metazoa > Arthropoda > Insecta > Diptera > Tephritidae > Eurosta > Eurosta solidaginis. The sequence continues at coordinate 51,225 of JARSSU010006361.1, forward strand.
AAGTTAATATCATGACAGCATACAAATGTTAAACAGATGAACCTGTCCAAATGCAAATGTTTATCAATCACTTTCTTCTGATGGTAACCATTGTTCACGCCTGCCTTTCACATATCTTCGTTAAGTTAATAATTTGCATACATACAAACACACACGCATTCATGCTTTTGTTGTACAACGTAACGTCACCGTCTTCGATTTTGTTTTTCGCCTTTTTTTATCATTTTGCTATTATCGCATATTCCTCAATGCACTGCATTCCCACTCACTCCCACTTCCACTGCAGCAACATAATGCACACTCACCTGCACTAATATTACTTTGTCTATATACTCTTTGCACTCATCGCTTATTTGTCAACATTAAATAGCAGGACTTTTCATGGAAAAATCCTAAACATAAATTCTGCTTAATAATTTGGGAAAAATTTAAACAACGTGACATCAGGACGGACAAGGCGACAGCTGTTTCGATTATACCTAGTAATCTCTCAAAGCCTTTTCTCCCGGGAGTGGGAGTCGAACCCGCACCCCTACGATAGTTGAAATGGTTATAAACGCATTCAGCTACGTCATGCCTTAGTTGTTGTAAAGTTTTTCCCAATTGCCTTCTTTTTGCATATTTTAATCTTTTACGCACTGCATACTTCGTATGCAATTATGTGTTAAAGCTATGCTTGGTACGGCGGTTTTTCAAGAAACTTTGTTTTGTTGCTATTTTTGTTCTATTTATTATTATATTATTCTATAAATTCTGCTGCCTAAATTTACTTTTTCTTAGCATGTAAGAACATTGAATTTGTAATCGTCAAAGAGTTACGACAAAATAAAGCCATTGTTTAGGCA
>JARSSU010006362.1:0-39716 GCA_029619165.1 Eurosta solidaginis
GATCGTTAAATGTGAAACGACAGCAAATCATCAATATGTAAAAAATATATTAGTCGAATAATAACTAAGGCAACTGCATTACGGATCTGCAACAAATTACTCCAGTGATCTTAAGCGCAACAATGTGGATGAGAAGTGGCAAACAGAAAAACTTCACAATAATCAGAAAAAAGATTGAATATCAGAAAACAATATTGGGAAAACGTGTTTTTTTTATTTACATAAACACTCATACCAATTTTGTCTTTATGGTAAACTCAAAAGCATTCTTTAACGTACAAAACACTTACGCATGCGCGGTTGTGTTTTTAACTAGTCTTTCTAGCAACATAAATACTTGTCGTGTGTTCAACACGAAAACGCGAAACACGGGGCCGTCTTTTGTGGGCAAAAAGATGTGTGCAATAGACTGGTTGGCATACCAGTGCTAATGTCGCGCCCCTAAATTTGAAGCTTATTGTGAGCAAAAGTTCGAGACATTTTTTATTTTTGTTTTTATCCTTTAAAATACAGCCGAACACGCAGTTTTTCGTTGTTAGCTGTGCTATTTGGACGTCCGAGGTTGTAAAATTGATGATGGTCATCTATTTGGCCTTGAGAAGCTTCATATTCCGTTTAATGCCCTTTTAAGCTATGTAAGTCGCTTTCACAGGATTAGGTCAGCGAACAAAATTTTACTCGATGTATGTTTTATTTTCCTTAGTTCCAGAACGAATAGTACTTGTGAAATTCAAGAAAATGTTGCTTTGCTGAAAACCATATTACTAAAATACATAAACGGACAAAGAAGTTCTCTCACTTCAGATATATAGTGCAGCTGTTATTATAGTTAGACCTGAAACTTATGGATATTTTTGGAGAAAAATTGCAGAGTTTTGCATTGAAGAAAGGTAATAAGGGACAGTATGCCAAATATCATGAATAGGGGACGTCATAGAGAACATAAGTGGTAATCAAACCTGTTGTGTTTCGTATTTATAATAATAGCCACATGGGATGCGACACAAAATCAACTTTTTTCTGGATAGTTGGACAAACCCACTTTTTCGTAGAGATTGAGCTTAGTAAACAACAGTACTATCCACCGTTTTTCGAACTTAGCCTCCAAAATAGCATATTGCCGTGACGAATTTGTGACAGCTTCGAAATTCTACATTTGAAATGTTAATCACTATTGGGGTGTATGGGTTAACGCCGTTACAGCAAATTGAACGAAATGTAGAGGGTATGTGGGCCACGATGATTCTCGCCTATGTTCCCTGATTAGCAGACTGGATAATACGCGTTGTGTTTGAGACAAATAATAGTGTAGTGTACTAAACATGGGCTGGTTAGTAGCAGAGAGAGGAAGTCGCGGAGAAGACTCGTGAAGGCGTGTCGTGATAGCAGTCGAACTAGTGAGTTGTGCTGACTTTGTCACCTTTACTGTGTTTCATTATTGCTGGAGAACGCGTAAGGGCAAAAAAATAACATCCGACATATGTAGAATTTCGAACTCGAATTTCGTAAGAAGCCGATATCTATTTTTTGGAGGTAAGTAAGAGACGAGATTACGAAAAAACGGAGATAGTACTTTGTTTACTTAAGAACTTAAGCTCAATCTCTAGGAAAAAACACGTAGATAATTTGTCGCATCGTGTAGATTAGTGTGGTATCGAAATACGGAAGGAACGGACCACAGGGTTTAGAGTGTGCCCTGTATGTATAGGGACGGTTTGACAGGCTAGGGTACCCTACCTACAGCATCTGATATTGATGGCCATGATGTTTGGATTAACTTAAAAATTGCCGACTGACATGCCGAACAGCTCTGCAATTTTCGCTCCAAAAATATCATCAGTTTTCAGTCTAATTATAATAACAGCTTGTTACACTATAAATATTGAAAGTGATATAACTTCTTTGATTTATTATTTTTAGTATTATGGTTCAAGAGCAACATTTTCTTGAATTTTCAAGTACTTTCGTTTGCTAAGGAAAAAAAACATACATTAGGGGGGTAAAATTTGTTAGCTGACCTAATCCTATAAAAACGAACTTCATAGCTTAGAGGACATTAAACGGAAATGTGAAGCTCTCTCAGCCAAATAATGGCATATCAATTTAAAAATCGATGTCAAATAACCAAGTCGTTACATGTAAAAACCTTTTGGAGCTGTTTTCGTAAGGCATCATTAAAAAAAATTCCGAAACTCTCTCAACATAATCTTCAAATTTCGGCGGACAGTAGCACTTTTTTTTCGACTCAGTCTAGTGGGCTACAAATGTGCAAATGTTAGATCAGTTTCAAATATCGTACAACCAACTACATATTCCAACAATTCCAAAGTATACTGCAATAACACTTTTTAATGCGGCCAAATACCTGCATTTCTACTAAAACAACAGTAGCAGCAACAACTATAGAACGCTATAAATTTCGACAAATTACTTGTACGATTACAGTTGTAAAAATAACTTAAGATAAGAAATTAATAATAATAAAAAAAATAATACACAAAAACTAGAGGAAATATACTAAAAAAAGGTGGAACATTTGAAAATATAAACTTACAGCAGCGAACAGAAAAATAACAGTGGCAATTTTAATCTAATTTAATTTTGATATTTTAAGAAAAAACTTCTATGAATTTTTCAACTGAAATTTTGCAAAACAAAATCAAAGGTTTTTGGAAAAATTTAAAAATCGTGAAAATTTTAGGAAAATTTCGAACTTTTTATTTGGAGCTCTACATTTTTTTGAGTATGCAGTTTTGTAGCCCGTACAATTTAGGCTGACAAAGTATAAAGTATAGATCTATTAAAATTCTACTTTATTACTCCTTTATTTTTTGGATTTTTTCCGCTTTCAATTGCTTCAATTTTCGAATTTTTCAAAACGTTTTTGAGATTTAACTGCATAGTTCCAGTTACAAAATTCAGAAGTTTTCTCTTAAAATATGGAAAATAAAAAAAGAAGTGTTTAATTGATGAAAATTGCTAAAATTGTCACTAATATTTTTCTGTTCAATGCTGCACAAGAGCTTTTTGGAGGGGTGGAACAACTCTGACAACGCAGCGCTCCTCGAAATCACGTTCACTCCGACAGCATCAATAACACAGTGCTACAGTGAGTTTGCACTTTTAAAGTGACCTAGTGTCTAAACCCCCAAATTTTCAAGTTATTGTCTAAAAACCGTTTTTCGCCTATTGCGCCCACTCTAACAATCATAACGTCGTCATGTTTTAACCGATTTTCGATCGCTTTACGGTTTCTGAAAGAAGAAGCTTTAAGCCGATATATATATTGTTTATACTTTATACGAAAAAAATTGGCATTTTCAAAAAGTTATCTAAGATTTACTAATTTTTTCCCGTTTTTCACAGTTCGACGTCTTTTTTAAGTAACATGTCATAAAAAAATTTCTTTTTTCACATTCATTCTTAAAGAACTATTTATCCAGAGAAAGAAAAGTCATGGTTTATTAAAATCGGTTGAGAAATGTTTAAGTTACGACGCTTATTGTAAACAAGAAATTAATAAAAAAATTCTATCAGTGGTCTGTACCCTGTTAGTGCTGTGAATCACATGTATAAATTGAAAATATTTTCATACCTTCCTTGATTTATGCGTCACTTAGTTTTGGAAACACGACTTTCAAGTGCAAAAAAGCCTCGCTGTTTTTGTCAAGTCGTTTGACAAACTGCTTCATGTAGCCCAACCTGAGGTGTACGGGGGCAAAATAGCTTTATCGTTCTGAACGAGTGGAATGTTAACGATGTTTTTTTTCTTCCTATTTCGAGTGTTTGCTACACGGCCATTCACTTATTTTGAAATTATCTTTCCTCGACTGTCCATTCGCACAGATAACAAGGATATTTTGTGTATCATCCTTGTATCCGAAAGAATTGTCAAAACTTTCAAATCACAAAACAATTGGCCATTGGTGCTTATCATAATCTATGGAGTGTAAAATTTTCTTCATTGTCGCATACGTTTCTTTCATTGGTAGCATATGCTATTGAGCTGATGGAAACTGCAGTAGAATTAAACAGATCAAACAAAATTTACGCAGGTAAACTTTTTTTCAGTTGTAAAGACATTTTCGAATAAAACACTTTTGCATGAACCATCCAAAAATAAACGCCAATTTGGTATTCGTGATCAAGACAAACAAAGAGCTCATCTATATCTGAACAATAAACAAGTTCATTGTGACGTCGTCAGCTCGGAATATTTTTCGGAGGACGAAGGTTGTCATCCCTCGGGAATGTAGCCTAAAGTTTTTTACACATATTCCACTGTTCAACCTAGAGCCAAAATTTCTGTGTGCTTCCCAGATCTTCATTTGAGACTACATGACGTTCTAGAAACCCCCCTCAGAATTTTCTTCTTAAAATTCCAATGCATTTTTCGATTCAAGAGTGTGCAACAAGAGTATTCGTTTTTTCTTCCTTTATCAGGCGAGATACGGTTACTACATCAGCATATTTTATGCGGTAAACGGGTTTTATAGTGATGTCCAACGGTGTTTGTTTGGCAGAAATAGCAAACCAATTGTGTGATTTGAAAGTTCTGACAATTCTTTTCGGAATGCAAGGATGATACACTAAATATCCCTGTTATCTGTGCGAATGGGACAGTCGAGGAAAAGATAATTTCAAAATAAGTGAATGGCCCGTGTAGCAAAACACTCGAAATAGGAAGAAAAAAAAACATCGTTAACATCCACTCGTTCAGAACGATAAAGCTATTTTGCCACCGCTACACCTCAGGTTGGGCTACATGAAGCAGTTTGTCAAACGACTTGACAAAAACAGCGAGGCTTTTTGCACTTGAAAGTCGTGTTTCCAAAACTAAGTGACGCATAAATCAAGGAAGGTATGAAAATATTTTCAATTTATACATGTGATTCACAGCAACTAACAGGGTACAGACCATTGATAGAATTTTTTTATTAATTTTCTTGTTTACATTAAGCGTCGTAACTTAAACATTTATCAACCGATTTTGATAAGCCCATAACTTTTCTTCTCTGGATAAATAGTTCTTTCAGAATGGATGTAAAAAGAATATTTTTTTATGACATATTACATAAAAACACGTCGAAGTGTGAAAAACGGGGGAAAAAAATTAGTAAATCTTAGATAACTTTTGGAAAATGTCCCAATTTTTCGTATAAAGTGTAAACAAATATATATCAGCTTGAAGCATGACTCATCTTCTTTTGAAAACCGTAAAACAATCGATTTAAAACATGACAATCGGTTGAACAGGTAAACGGTTAGGCAATAAAAAAAAGCAGTTAGATCTGCTGCACTATAAGTTTGTTCGGTAAAAATGATCTATATAACCTACTCTTTAAAAAAAAACTGCGTTACAAATTGTTTTAATTTTCGGTTCTACTAAATTTATTTTACTAGAAGACCTTAAGCTATTTACATATCACTTTTAATGCCATGAGAAAGTAAATAACGGTATTAGCTAGTAAAAAGGTATTACATTTCAGTATATGTATAAACGTTTTTTTTTGTGTTTTGTTTTCAATTTTGCTTTCACATTGATTTTTGCTTCAGATTTTCAAATAGTAACTTTCATAGGAGCAACTTGCAATAATTCAAGCTGTACTTTTTGTTGCTTTAAAGTTTGGGTACTTTATCTACAATTAGCATTTGTCAGCTTTGTTTGACCGACCACACCAAAACCTGTAAATATATTTTTTTTTAATGTTTACTAATTGCAAACTGGCCAAAGCAAGGCAAATGAACATGTAAACGCTGTGTTCGCTTTTAAATGCTGAAAACACCAAAACGTGCATGTCACGAACTCGCCGGATTTAGCCTGATTCATTTTATTTTAATGGATGAGATTTGTTGCGCTCCCGTATTTTACCTAAATGGAGTGCTGTGTTACTTTAAATTGATTTATTAGAAATTGTAGGAAGTTAGGTAATTCAAAGTCCCTATTTGTAGTTGTACTACTTTATGGTGTTTTGTTTTATTGGCCTGGGCTTACAAAGTGTACGAACCCCAAACGTTGCAAAACAAATTCCAAAAAGCTTGATCGTCAGTGGCGCTGATGTGCCTCATGCCTGATGGGCTCAAATATCCCAGCACTTAAGCAACTGCCACATCCTTCCAAGAAACTAGTCGGGGACATATCTAAGGTATCTTTCAAACCGTGCAAGCACAAACAAATAAATAGAGTTAATATGCTCTGGTCATCAGTTTTTCTAAGCGGTGTATTTCTGCCATGAAAAGCTCTCAGTGAAAACTCATCTGCCTTGCACATGCCGTTAGGAGTCGGCATGAAACATGTAGGTCTAATCCCGCCAATTTGTAGGAAACATTAATAGGAGTACGACTCAAGTTGGAAGAGAAGCGAGGCCTAAAATCTCTTAGAAGGTTATCACGCCTTATATTTATTTATTTAGATTAGATAAACATTTCTGGGCCATTTTTCGACTATGTAAGCACAGTTTCGGTATAACTTCGGTTATATTCTTTGTTTGTTTTCAGGAATATTGCGGACCTCAATTGCAAAAAACAACAACAACTTGAATACAAATAGAAATTAAAAAGATTATTAGACCTATTTTAGGATAATTTCGTGACTATCTCTGTATCATTTCGATATTGTTTTCAGATAGTTTCGGGCCTTTTACGAGATGACTTCGATAGATTTCACTATTTCCACATCATTTTAGGGTAATTTTCGGAAGAATTTCAAGACCTTTAAGGAATTGTTTCGGGACGATTTCCAAACCATTTTTATATTGATTTCGCAATTGATTCGGGATTAGTTCGCACGATTTCAGAATAATTTCTGCATTGCGGATCATATCTGAATTGTTTAGACGTCATTACGGGACTACTTCGAGGAAATTCGTGATTGTTTTCGTTTGGGTATCACATCGGCATTATCTCCGGCTCATTCCGACATAACTTGAAATAATTCCAGGATTCTTTTCGGAACTGATTTTAGATAATTAATGTATATCTTATGATAGTTTTCGACGTTTTCGGCCGAGTCATAATTTTAAGAATTCTAATTTAAAAGTTAAAAAACATACACACGACTATATATTTTGGTGTTTCGTGTTTTTAAATTAAATAGTTATAACTAAAAATGTAATTAACAAATAAAAAGGGTCAGCAGAACTAAAAGCAGCATAAAACATTTTTTATGAAATTCGCAAAAAAAGCTATACAAAATATACAGTACAAAGTACATTCAAAAACTGAACACGACCCAATTGTAAAAAAACAACACCAACAACTTGAAGACAAATAGCAATTAAAAATCAGCGCCCATCATTAAATTAAAAAACAATGCAGCAACAAAAAATAACTTAAAAAAGGAACAAAAAAAATTGTCACCTATTGTCAATGAAACAATAAAAAAAGCACAAAACAAGTTGCTACCCACAACTTTTCATTAATATTACAATACAAGCAACATAATTCACAGCTTTACCGAAAAAAACAAAAAAACAACAAAATAAACAACAACCGCAAATCACAGCAGCATCAGTAAATCAGCAATTACAACAAAAACAACAACAATAGTGAAACCTGTTTTTATTGCAAACACTGCGCATGCGCAACGCTGCTGTAATTGGCGACATCAACAATACAAACAACAACAACTAACACTGCAACAATGCCAGCCAGCCAGACAGCAATCTTAACCAAATTCGCGTCGTCAACTCGCAGCTTTGACGGGGTTTTGTTGTCTTTTGTTTTTTCATTGAATTTTGATTCGAAAATAATCGCATGTGATTGTAATTTTGACGCATTTGTAAATGTGTGTGTTTGTGTATGTGAATTTGTGGAAATTGTCCTACCTCAACTACAACAAAAGTCGACAAGCAGCACTCACTTGATTTGATTGTCTGCGACAAAAACAACAACAATAATTACATCTAACAACAGAATTTGTAAAAATAGTAACTTTAACAAACAAAAACAACAACAGCACACGCCCATGTGACAACAACCCGTATTACATAACATTTTATTCAAGTTTTTTTCATTTTCTCTTGCACACGTCATTCGCATTTGTTTGCCTTGTACAGTGCATATGTTTGTGTGATTTGTTTACCTGAATTTGTCACACCATTCAACAATTGTGTCACATATTAAACTAATTCTTGGCACTTTCTTTCAAATAAATATCGCTTTGCTTTATTTTATTTTATTACAATCGTGTTGTATTATTGTAACTGTGCTTTATATGTGGTCCATTGATTTTTTATTCACTTCGAATTAAATGACGCGTTATTAGTCTAATAATCGGTTGTAATTGATCGTTTCCTTTTGTTATTGACACTTGTGGCTTGATTTAAATTTGGTTGTTGTGTCCGAACTGGAAGACGTTGATTTAATTTCTCAATAGAATGTATAAAACATCGGCGGTGCTTTTGATCCTGTTTGGATATTTACTTATCACAGGTTTGTTGAATATTTACTTAAAATTATGTTTGTATTATCTTTTAGCTTTAGTAATTGTATGAGGAAGCCAAGGGTTTTGCATGATAGAACAAAAACAAAAGTGTGTTAGTCGATGGCAGCATGGGGGCAGGTCGTATGAGCAACGTTAGGCTCTAGACCACTTTTTCACAGCCACAGTGTGGCCGTGACAGCGGCGCGAAATTTATAACTTACAAGTAACCATTCGGTTCTTTTTGAAGTTTGAAAAAAATTTAAGAGTAAATATGTTTTTTAAACTAAAAATATTTTATTTCTCCCGGGATTGAGATTCGATCCCGCACACTTGCGATGATTGAGCGGTTGACAAACACATTCAGCCAAAGTCACTCCTTTGTTGTTGCCTTTGTTGTTTCGATGTCGCCTTATTTCATTTTTTCTCAAATTATTAAAGACATTTCTTTTAAATAAGCAACAAATTCAAGTACTAATAAAATGTTCTAAACAAATATTTTGTTATTAATTAAAAAATCTTTTTTATTTTTTTTTAAATTAATTTAGATTTAATGCCTATGAAAACAGAAATCTTGAATGTTTCATAAATTAGATACCTTAAATCAATTTTTTCGAATTCGAAAATATTCTAAGTCATTAATTTATTTTTAAAAAATTTAAATATTTACTTAATAAAAAATTTCTTGTTTTTAAATTTGTTTCTTTTTTCCTTAAAGAAAATTTTAACGCAGTAAAAAAATTTCAGTATTTGAGCTTGTAAATCAAATTTACCAAACATCTTTTTTTTCATAAATTAGATATCTTTAATGGTGTTTTTTGGAAAATCGAAAACAATTTTAGAACTTTAAAAAAACAAATATGCACATTTTATTGTTTTCAATTAAAAACTTTATTTCTTTCTTAATAAGTATTGGGCTTTTCTTAATTTTTTTATTTCCTAAAAAAATTTTGGTTCCCCAAAAATTTTTTTATTAAATTTGTGTTAATACCATAAAAAAAGTTATTCGGCATCTTCAGTGTTAATTTTCGGTCGAAAAGAATTTACCATAATATTTCTGTTCATCCCGCATACATTAGATATCTTTAGCAGTTTTTTTCGAAGTGCGAATGTCATAAAAAAAGTTATTCTGCACCTTTGATGTAAATCTAAAATTTACTATAAGCCTTTCTCTTTCACCTCTCATAAATTAGATATCTTTCATAGTTTTTTGAACTAAGAACTAACAAGAAAAGAAATTTAAAATACTTCTCAATAATAACATTTGTTTTTTTTCTTAAAAAACAAGTTTTTTTATAAATTGGTTTTTTATTTTAGCATCTAATTTTTTTTTATTTTGTAGACTCATATGAACACATAAGGAACAAATAAATAATTTTTTTAACTGACAAATTTTTAAGAAACAATATGTTTTCTTTTTTTCTCAATGAACAATATCAAAAGAAAAAAATTGGAGCAAATTTATATATAGAAAACAATAAAAAACAATTATTCTATTATAAGCACTATCAGTGTCTGTCTTTATTCTTCAGTCTTATAAAATTAAAATTTAAAATTTTTCAATAAAAATACTTATTTTTTTTAACATTTAATATTTTTTCCACAAGTAACATTTTTTTTCAAAAAAAAATGTTTGATCAAAACATGATTTTTTTTCATCAATAAAGAATTTGGTTTTGTCAATTGGCAGTTTTTTCCCTTAAAAATATTTGTTTTTCTTTATTTTTTTTTCAATTAACGACTTTTTCATATAATTTTTTTTCTATCAATATTTTAGTTCAATAAACAAAAAAAATCGAAGCAACTATATATGCACACACTAAAAGTCAATTTATCGGTATCTGATCACTATCTTACAAATTAAATTTATCGACAAGTTTTTAATTTATCGACAAGTTTTTAAGTGATTCAAGGTTCGATTCGAGCTCAAGGCCAGAACAATAATTTTTTTCTAATGATAATTATTGTTATTTTTTAATTTTTCTAAATTTGAAAAATTGTATTTTGTTTTTGGAATAGTAAGTAGAAAATTTTTCAGACAACCTGCCATAGCTGCGCAGATAGATCCATTTCGAAGGGTGCTAAGCCTTCATCATCAGTACGCTTTAGGCATGCTGTGCTAACCATTTAGCTATACAGCGTGGTTTGTTTGACTGGCAAATTTGCTGCTTCACAAACAAAAACAATTGACAAGTTTTTAATTTATCTTCAAGCCTAGTATTAAAGTTTTGAAAGTCGTCTTTATATTAAGGGCCAGATTATGTATGACGCCGTGACACTTTTCGTCGCAATCACTGACAATCGCATTCACCACTATATAATATCAAAAATTTCACTAAGCCACTCAGGTTAACTGTCACTCACTGAAGCGAATGAATTTTCTGGTATTATGCGAATTCTGGTTCAAACGAGAAAATATGATTTGTTGCGTTTACATAATATGCCGCTAGGTCACTTTACAGCTTTGGCGGAAAAATTTCAGCACAAACTAGCGATCGATCAAACTTGGAACTACTTCTAAACTCGATGGAAATGGAACATGACGGAACAAAACTTTCGCTAGGTGGCGCATAAAATGTGATATTTAAAAAACTTGTACGAATATGAGAACTTCGGGTCTAGTTTTCAATAAATTCCCGATAATCTAGGGATCTGAAACTTTGAATATAGTTTGGAAACCAAAAAGGGAAATGTTTAGCTAAACATTGCTTCTAGATGGGGTGAGATCAAGATGTCCAGAGATATTTGAAAAACCATGCTGGACAGGGGGAGTCTTGCGATAGTTTTAGGTAACTTTTTATTGCGCCAGTACTTGAAACCTCACTCAGCAACAAAAGAAGAAAAAAAAAGCCTGGATCGAGATAAAAAAAAACTTACCGAGTTTTGGAATCTTTCGCTCGATTTTTAAGCAGCTTCCCGTAAAGGCAGAGACTTGAAAACTTAAACGTGATTCAGAGGCCAATGGGATTGCAACACTTTTCAAAAAAAGTTGCGCTTGGGGCACACGGAACGAGATATTTACATAAATTGCATCAAACGGGGAATACTTGCAATGAATTTTTGGTGATGAGTGACTGTGATTGCATAAGACTGTCTTACATGGTACCAATCATTTTCCACAAAAAAAGTGAGTGTGCGAAAAACCTCATGAATACGTAAGACATCCGAAAAAATTGTTAAAAAGCACCAGCCTATTAACTTATGAGTATTCTTTTTTGTTGTTTTCAGTTAAAATTACTGTGTGAAATGTCGTTACCAATATGCAGACAGTTCACATGCAAATAAATATGCAAACAACAAATGCAGTATTGGCAAACTTAGCTGACTGTCATTTAACCATATTGTTTAAATATTATTACACCTTAGTAAGTGGTTAAGATAAAAATTAAAGATAAATAAAAAATCGTTTGAAAGTTGCCTAGAAAATGCATCTGCCAATCGAGCAGACATATCCGCATTCGCGCCTCTTAGCAACCACAGCAGCAACAGACGTTCACTTTTGTTCAAGTTGCGTTAGTTTAATCATCAATTTAAATATGTAGTTTATTTTTTTCCGTTTTTGTTTTTTTTTGTTTTTTTAAATTATGCAAAAATTCAACTGCATTTATTTGCACAATTATTTAAATTAGAAAAAGATGAGAAACGCTAAGGCATTTGGAAGAGGCGCCCACCGTAAAAGCCTGTCCTGTATAAAGGCGCTTGAACGTAAAGAAAATACAAAAAATGAGGTGCAAGCTTATAACCGATGATCTGTCTAAATGGTTGAACAGTCGAATGGGTCAATAGGCGAATGGACATGGAATGAACGCACGCTGTATGAGAATCTCTTCCCCTATCGTTTTTGTCCACTTCATCATTATTAAGTTGCTCATCTCGTTCATGCAAATGATCGCGTGTCTTGTTTCTTAGACAAACTGCTGCTGTGCCTAGCGAAGTGAAATGATGCGGTTAGTATTTGTGAGATACCTCATTTACTTAATGCTTTCGAAATGTATTTTTTGTTTTTTGTATACCTCGTTATCTTTGCAACAATGTAAACAACTTTAAATTGCCGCATTTGTAATGATTTAATGAAGCATTACTGCTGATGAATGAGTGGTGAAGGCATACAAGTTATGGATATACACTTGTGAGTAAAATAATAGCAACGAAAATGATCAACATATCTTTTTAAATTTTGAATCGTTGTTAAAAAAAATATAATGAATTTCAAAACAAATCCTTTGTAAAACAAACTGAAAAGTTTTAAAAATATTTTTTAAAAATTTCAAAATTTACATTTCGAATTTTCTTAAACTTTCCGAGTATGCAATTTTGTAGTGAAATCAATTTTAGTCTAACAAAGCAAAATTTTAAAAACTTTCAAATTTCAAATTGTTTTTAGCATTTTCTTGGGTGCTTTAAAGTTTTTAAAAACTCTTTATGAAAGAAAAATTTCAGAAAATTCGAAATGTTAATTTTGAAATTTAGTTTACATTTCGAATTTTTAGAAATTTTAAAATTTAATCTATACTTCGAACTTTCAGAAACTACAGTTTTATAGTCAACTGATTTTTTCAAAATTTATAGTTTATTAAGAACTTTTCGAATTTTATTTTGAAATTTCATTAATACATACTTGAAATTTTCACAAAAATTGAAATTTTTCAAAACATCTCGAATTTTGAGTTTTTTTATGTAATTTGCACTTGAAACTATTAAAAAACTGAATAAAAAATAAAATTTTGTGTAAGTTTGAGTCTTTCAAAAATTTGCATTGCTTTTGCATGACAAAAAATTAGAAGTGTTTATTTGTAGAATTTTTTTTTCAAAATTCGAATCAATTTTTAAAAGTTTGTATTTCAAAAATGAGAAGGGTTTTTAAAAATATTCATGAAAATGTCAAAATTTACACTATGAGTTTTCAGAAACTTTTTGTGCTCAATCAAATTTAAGTAGGTGCAATAAAATTTTAGTGTAACGAAGTGAAGTTCAAAATAGTTAAAAATTTGCATTGATTTTTGACAATTTTTTCGGAAGGTGGTTTCAAAAACATTTTCGAGTATACTGTTTTTTAATTTTCATGAAAATTACAAAATTGAGAATTCGCGTTTCCTGAAACATGCTGAGTATACTTATTTAAGTTTGGCAAAGTATATTTTGAAATTTTTTTTCAGAAAGGACGTTTTACTAAAAAATTGCATATTCAAAAAGTTTTTGAAATCTCAAAGTAAACATTTTAAACTTTTATGAAGATGAGTTTGAGACGTATTCACATAATTTCTGTTATTAAATTATAGTATTTTTATTATGATGGAAAAACTGAAAGGAACTAAACCCGCTGATATTATAGCTATTTCGACTCTGCCAAAGATCTCTTCAGATAACAATGTATCTTTAAATTAGAAATTATATTCTGCTCGAGTGAGATTCAAACTCGAGTCCTCAAATTTCTAACACGCAGGCTTGCCATTAGGCTACCTGCGTCTGTTTGTATGTGGCTTAACTTAAAACTCCCGTAATTTTTATGAAGGTTTTAAAAAAATTCAAATTTTTTAGTCTGGCATCTCAACAATTGCCATAGTAACAATTCTTAAAAAAAAATTAAATAGACTTCTTCTTGCGAAAATTAGAGACATACGTTTTCAGTCCAGTCGAATTCCAGTCTGATACAGAACAAATTTGAATCTCGTCAACGTTCCTATACATTTCTAAATTTTTTCCCGTAGGGTGGTTCAAAAACGTGTTCATTAAAATTTAAAATTCGAAAAGTAGAAAGGCTTTTATTTGCACCAAACGCTAATGGCCAAACGAGCCTAAATAAAATTTTTTAATAAAAAAATGAAAACCCATAAAAACCTGCCAAATGAGCAGAAAACGTTTGGCCTAAATCCTTCATAACGGCGGGGTAAGTTAACAACAATGAAATTAACGAAAATAAATAAAAGGACAAAATAATTATATAACATGGGTTAGTAATTCTTCCGCTGCTTTTTCGTTCACAAGTGTAACTATGCACTTTCGGTTGCTGTTTCTGTCAGCTTGTTCTTTTTTTTTAAGTTTTCAGTTCACATATTTTGATTTTTGCACAACACCTTAAGTTTTTTCCTGGTTAACTATTTTTTCTGATTTATTAATTTTGTATATCTTCGAAGATGAATTGCTTGCAGGTCTTATTAGGCACAATAGTTGGTTAACTGCTAACCTACAGGTGTGGTCGTTTTGTGTATTCGAATTGGTTCATGATTTCGGAAAACGAACATTCGTCTACAAAAAGTGCATTCTTCATTGTACCAAGAAAGTCCGAAACCGCACTAGGTACTAGGGTTGCCAGATTTTTATTTCGAGTTCCCGGGACAAACCTCAAATTTGAGCCAAATTCCAGGGATTTTTAGAAATTTTCCGAGACATTTGAAAAATAAGAAACACCTATATATTTGTATGGGTTGCTCACTTCGGCGAAATAATATTTAGATAGAAATGAAACTTTTTAAACTCATTTATTTATAACAAATATTTTTATGAAACAGGCTAATAATTAATACGTTGTCCTCAATACATAATCCTTCCAAAGACTTTACTCGACTCAGCGTCACGTATGCTTGTCCCTCCTCGAACTCCAAAATATTTTGATGTCACTTCTACCGGACTATATGTAATATTTGTTCCAAATATCAGCAAATCGGACATCATAGGTCGCTTTCTATTCATGTATGTATTATGTGTTCCAAATATGAAAAAAATCGGACCACAAATACGATTTTTTGAAATATTTCGATCCATGCGCCACCTATCGGAGGTTTTTTCTTATTATTGCATTGTCATCGGGAAGTTACTTAAATTTCAATTACAAAATTCGTGCCAGCCAGCCAACCACCCAGCCTGTCAAGTCAAGCTAAATAAAACCGTTTAAAAAGTACAGATATAAGTAAGAATCGATACTTAAAAAAAATCGATTCTTTTTTTCAATGCTACTTGGAAGGTCAGGTATCGATACTTTCATGGTATCGTTTCATCCCTAAAAATAATAATATACTTATAACCTTCGAATTAAAACTTTTGTTGGAATTATTTATGGGAGATTCTTTATGATGCAATTCACTTGGTAAATAAAAAAACTTTAAACAGGTAAAAATTGAATTTGCTTAATATACGACGCTATTATTGTATTGCAAAAAGCCACTCACATTTGATATTCAAAAAAAAATTTAAATAAATGGTAAAATAATAAAAAACTCAAACGATAAAATAAAAAAAAATAATTGCCAAAAGCTTTGACGGTTTATTTGGCGAAATTCTAATGCAATTCAAATAAAAATCGGAACGCCAGACATTATTATTAAAGCTCATATGGTTATTATTAAAGTCTATATGTAAGTTTGTTTGTATGCATTTATGTATTTGTTTGCTGCTCCGCCTTAAATTTGTAAAATAATTTTTTTTTGTGGACGGAATTTTCAAAATGTCACGATTTTCGTTGAGTGTTCACATTTGCTTATTGTTACTATTATTACTATGCCTTTGTTATTGTATTATGTACGATTATTACTTCTATACTTTGCATTGAAGTGAATTGGATTGGTTTTTCGGTTGAAATTAGATTGTTAATATACATATTGTTCAGTATGTAGGATTTATAT
Source organism: Eurosta solidaginis (assembly GCA_029619165.1). Classification (NCBI taxonomy): domain Eukaryota; kingdom Metazoa; phylum Arthropoda; class Insecta; order Diptera; family Tephritidae; genus Eurosta; species Eurosta solidaginis. The sequence continues at coordinate 16,042 of JARSSU010006362.1, forward strand.
GTACATACATATACTACAAATAAGCCTAGCAGCCGATATTAAAGCGACTTTAAATAATTGTAGTCAAAAACAAACCCAATAAAACCGGTTTTGGATTACAGACTCGTGGATTGCCCAAAGAAATTTTTATAAACGTTCATATTTATATTTGCACAATTTTTTTTATTTAATAGCATATTAAATTAGCTAATGTGCATTTGGTTGTTTAGTGTGCAGTTCATTCATATAGTTGCTTTTTCAAAAGGGGGAAAAAAAATGCCAGTCACATCTTATGTAAATTGAACAAAATTGGGTAGTCAAGTGGGCGGCCGACTTGAAGTAGTTGATAGTGTGGTAGAATTTTATAACAAAGACCGTTAGTTGTTTAGACAAGGTTTTTCTGGTCTCTTAGTTGAATCTTCATACCTTTTTAATGTATATCTGTTCTAAGGCTCCAACTCTTTTATGCCAACACTGGCTTATGCAAAGCATAATGGACGTGTAGTTAGCGAAGCACCTTCGGCGGAACAAAACATTAATAGGTCTGTATTTTGTCGCAAATTAACTACGAAGACCGAAAATTTGCCGCGCATTTCTAAGTGCTAAGCATCCTCGTAAAAACTGACTTTACTACACTGATCGAAATGCGACTTAGCTGGTATTTTGTTGCGTATTATTCGGTATCTAGTTGCGAAAACTCTCTTTTTTTTAACTCAGGTCTAACAAAATGCACCTCTCAATTATATATCTATTATCTTATATATTAAAATTTATGAAATTTTAAGTTATACCTGCGTTATCCAGATAGCAATATGATGGAAAGAAATTCTGCATATGGAGAAACTGAAAGTGGGAGTGGGAGAGACATTAGTAGTGTAAGTGGGACTGGTAATGGTGGTGAGAGTGGGTGTGGCAATTTGAAGAAGAGTGGAATTATACATACACTATTTTTACGTCACATGTCTTGGATATTTGCTCGAAGAATATTCCAATTATTAAAAAGAGGACTTATAAACTTCCCTGGTATACTCATGGTCTGAAAAGGCTAAAGAATCAGCGCAAAAAATTCCTGAAATCCAATAATCAAATCCATTTTGGACTTTATACGCAACTATCTAAGACGTTTCACTGCCTTAACAAATTTCTTTATAGTAAGTATATACTTGGGGTTACATCAAACATTAAGTCTAATCCCAAAAATGTCTGGCATTTTATCAAATCAAAAAAGAATGGTGTTGGGGTGCCTGCTGCTGTTTGCCTGGGTGATAAACTTGCTACCTCCCCCGAGACATTGCAAACTTATTTGCCAAATTTTTTTAATCCAACTTCACAGTTGATGAGGTTTTTTCACCAAACTATGTTTGTCATTCTGAGCATGAAACAGCCTTGAATTTCAATGACCTACGGCTTACCACAAACGCCGTTATTAACGGTATCAATAGTCTGAAAAAGTCTACCCAGACTGATCGAGATGGTATTAGTACCGCCCTCATCAAAAAGTGTGCTATTGTAGCCCCACTATTGGCCATATGTAACCAATCTCTAAGTTCTGGTGTATTTGCGGATGCCTGGAAACATTTCCTCAATACATTTCCCCAATTTTCAAAATGGCAAAAAGAATGACGTTTCTAACTATAGGCCAATATCCAAGCTATCTATAATTTCTAAACTTTTCCAAGGGATTGTTAAGGATAAAATGTATTTTGCCACAAAAAATTGTTACCACCAAACCAAATTGTTACCTTCCAGTAGGAAGATCTACCGTCAAAAACTTAGCCTTGTTTAGTGAATATTGCATTGATGAGTTCTCTTCAAGCCATCAAGTAGATTGCATTTATACCGACTTATCTAAGGCTTTTTACAAGGTATCTCACAATACGCTACTACGTAAACTCGCTTCCCTCGGTTTTCACTCTGTATTTCTCAAGTGGCTGTATTCCTACCTCTATTGATGGTGTATCTTCCAACTCTTTTACTGCCACCTCTGGGGTACCCCAAGGGAGCATCTTAGGTCCTCTTCATTTCATTTTGTTCATCATTGATATAGGAAATTGTTTTGTGTCATCGGAGTTCTTACTTTATGCTGATGACCTAAAAGTGTTCTCCATTATTAAAAATAGTGATGACGCTCAACGTCTCCAACTAATCGGGCACCTAAATATACCCACTCACCAAACTTTATCAAGATATTTCAAAAATTGAGGCAATAGGTTGCGTTCAAATAGACAAACGGACATGGCTAAATCAAACCAGATTGTCAACCTGATCAATTCGATATACTCATTGGTGGGTCTATCTCTTCTTTAAGGACTTAAAATTTTGAGAATCGTGGCAAACTTAATATACCATTTAATTTTCATGAAAGGTATAAAATAGAACATAAAGTAGAATAGAATGGGATAGAGAAAGAAGAGAGGCTCAGTTTTTTAATGTAGGCAAACCAATTTTCGGACAGAACAAAGACTGTCGGATACTCTAATATTTTATAAAACGTAAAACTATAGAATTTTTAAACAAAGATAAATCTGGACTAACTAAACTCCCTCATCCACTTAATACATATGAATTGCAAATAAAAATTAAAAAACACAATGAGCATTAACTTAAAAGATAATGAATGAATAATAAAGAACGCATGTTAGTTTGTATGCTTAAAACGGCATACATATGAATGTACATATTTCTGGAAATTAATCAAATGATATGTAAATATAAGTTTTATGAAATCAAATGGATGTTGCGCCATTATCGTATGAGGAAATAAATTTTTACTCACAAAGCGCCAACGACAATAATGCCAGTACAAATTGCTTAACCGCTTAATAAGAGATGAAATAATTATTTTGATAAATGATGAGTGAATGTGCGTGTTTGGGCGAAAAAGGTGTGAAAAGGCAATCATTGCCATCCCAATAAACATTTTTGTCAATTCTCAGTTTGAGATACGTTTGAGAATCAGTCCATTTCTCACATTTCAAACGTTAGTTCTCAAATGCATTTCAAATAACCGTTGATAGCATTCTCAAGCTAAAAGGCACATTTTTAATATGAAATTTTTCTTTATTTTCAAATTAAGAATTTTTGGATTCTCAACTTTTTTCAAACGAGAATAAAGCGGAACGAAATGGAAATTTATTATTTGCCTCACTTCACTTTTAACTCGTTTAGATTTATGCATAATGTAGTACAATATCACTTAATATTATTAAAATGTATAAATATTTCCTTATTTTTTCACTTTATGTCCCACTTCACTCAATGAAATAGCTTGTTTACATTTCCAGCTAAAGTATGCAAATTAGAGATCGACGAATTATCAACGGCACTATCGATAGCATTGATATGAAATAAGCATGTTGTACTATGTTTTATTTGATTTTTGGGTTTCATGAACACTTATTATGTACTTTAAAATTTAGACACATTGGCGCAAAAAGTATTCACATTATTAACGAAAATATTCCATGATATCGATGGTTTTCAACGAGAATGGAACGAAATGCAAGTATGCATCAAACCATTCTCAAGTTGAAGAACAACATTTGAGAAAATGTTGAGAGAATATTTAGATTCAAATGATTAATAATGCTGAATATCAAACTGAGAATCAATGTTTTTCTCAAACATTTGAGATTTTTGTTTTCAGTGTTTGTTGGGATCGTACAATTATGATGACAGCCACATACATATGTGCATTTATGTGTATTTGTATAAGTGCATAAATTTGCGGATAATTAGCGATCCTTTATTATTTTACATTATTTTATAATGTTGGTTTGGAATTGTTGTTTTTGTCGAGCAGAGGATATCATGTGCTCTGTTGTAAAACAAGTGTTGCTTATTGCTTTGACCTGTTGATGTAGTTAACATTTTTGTTGGTGTATTTGTTTGTATGGATGACGCAAGAAACTCTTTTTAAATGAGCGTATTGCGCCAATTTTCAATTTTAATTTCAGAATTTTCAATGTAATTAAAATTTTGATTTATATAAATTGCATTTAAATTTATCATACGTGGCTTTAATTTCAATTGCAAAAAATCCGAACAAATAAGTATGCTTTAATTTTATGATTATGGCTATTTAAGTTTTATTGCCAAAGGCGTTATTGCAAAAAATTCGCAACTGAAAAAATAGTGAATTGCACAATTCTACGAATAAACAAATAAAATCAAAAGTCTATAAAAATTCGATTAATCCGACACATTAAACACATTGCATGTGTAAAGAATTTAAATCAATCGACCGCAAGCTTTTGGGTTAATACGCGCATGTACTTTTGTGGAATGCTGGCATATACATACATATTATTATTTATATTATTATTTTTTATTGTACGCACACCTGCTTTTCTCATTTGTTAAATTGCATGAAATTGGTGTACATAACTTTTTTTTGGGCCAAAAAAAGTAATAATTATTGGTCAAATTCGATATGGTTTTATAATGCAGAGCGTATATGTGCATACAGCAGTGAACAGAAAAATAGTAGTGGCATTTTTTTTTCGATTTCGTCGATTGACTTGTTCTTTGTGATGTTGTAGGAGAAGTTATCTATGAATTTTCTAACTGAAACTATGCAAATCAATCAAAATTGTAGAAAATTTTACCTAAAAATTTAGCTTTTATTTGGAATTTTCCCAATTTTTTTGAGTATGCAATTTTATAGCCCAATCAATTTTAGTCCAACAAAATACAAGTTATAGGTACCTCAAAATGCGCATTAATTTTTGACAATTTTTTCTTCACAGGGCGTTTCACATTTTCTTCCATATAAAAAAATTTTCACTCTTTGCGTGAGGAAAAGTAAAACAAAAAATGTAAAAAATTTGTAAATTCAGTAAATACATTGATATAATAGTAAACAGCGGAAGCTAATAAAGCCTGTTTAAAAATTCAATGTCACTATCGTTCTGTTGAACGCGCCAAAAATTTCCCCCAATTTGGATAAAAACATACAGTAAATATGCATCAAAAAGGCAATACCAAAGCGTGCAGCGGGGCATTCAAATGGTTGAGTAGATAGAGTCATCTGCCTTTACACTGGTATTAAGTATTAATTATTCAATATGCTTTAACGCGAGTACCTGCCAATGGAACAGTGTCAAACACGGATCTAATTGCATGATCAATGGCCCAACTATCGGCTCCATGTTGCCAACCTCAGCACTTCGTAGCCGAATCATTCGTTCCAAATTAGCTTGTAATTGGGTGTTTCAATCACAAAGTCTTACCTTGGCATAATATGGAGTCTACGCAAGCTCCCATCATTTTAAGAATAATGGCATCCGGTTACAAGGCAACTCCACCTTGAACTCCATTATTATTCTGTTCCAAGCACAAATATTTTGCTGTAACATGTTCTAATGCTAGGACTCATCACATACATGGAAAAAATTAGAGGAGCACGGCTAAAATTGGGAAGAGAAGCTTGGCCTTCAATCTCTTCGGAGATTATCGCGCCTTGCATTTATTTATTTATAATAGCGAACAGCGGAAGCATTGCTAATAACACACTACTAAAAATGCAATGCAACCAATCAGTTCTGTTGAGCGCGCCTGAAAATATTCAACTCAATTTAGATAAAAAAACATATAGTGGCGAATAGCATCACTATGTTGTTAGTAAACAATCACAACACCATTAAGTATCCACTCTTATGTACATGTATACATTAAAGCTAGCAACACTTATGTACAAAGCAACGAAGAGATATCTCACACACACACTTGTAAGTCATCAGCCGAAGTAGTTACACAAACATACAAACGCATATGCATAAACTACAAATATACATGTATATAGCTGGTAACCAAGCATGAGATACAATTGTTCTCGAACTGTTTGCGAAATGACTAGACAACGAAATATTTTTACGCTTACATTCAGTTGACACTTGGGTTGCGGAAGCTCTGAAGCTATAAAGCTTTTTATTGCACTTATCAATCCTTTGAATCGCGTTACGCCTGTATCTACAGATCGACTTCCGTTATAACTCCGATTTCAAGCAGTCGGAACCGAAATCTGCATCAGAAGTGTAAATCAATTGGACGTTCTTATGTTTCGTTAACGGAATCAAACCTACGTAACCTCTCCAGCGTATTAAGAAAATTCATGAAAAAATCCATATACTGCTACTATACGGGACACTGTACTTATCCGATATACAAATCTATCGCTTTTATTAGCTGGGGGACGAAACGCCGCTTCACGTTCTCTGCGAATGCGTTTGCTTTCGCAAGGCAGATACTTTCCATAATCCCTCGTGATATAGTTCTTGATATGGTGTGAAAAGCCTGAGAAAGTACTCAGATACATTAAAAGCTCCCACACAAGGTAATATGCTGACCAAGGTAATAATAGACCTAAATAAAGCACGCAGTATATTGAGGCCTAATTATCATAATAATAATAATATCTTTAGCGTAAAAGGTTTAGTGTCGCCAATTGTTTGGTTACCAATACCAAGTAGTGAGCAACTTACAGACTATTTATTATTATTACGAGCCCGACCCGTGCGCATCTTCCGCAACCAATCTAAAATATTAAATATCAACAGAAATCAGCTGTTCTATTAATCAATTAAAACTTACAGCCTGCGCTGCCATCTGGCTTGTGGGAGTAAATGCCGCTAATGCAGTGCAAATATTCACAATAGTGCCATAGTACAAAAAGATTTCTTTGTGTGCTCACAATCGTTTATTTTTAACAAATTATTTTAATAAAATATAGCTAAACAAAAGCACTACGACCAAAATTTCCCAAAGCTCGCTAATAGCCCGAATCTCCATCTTTACAACCAAAACTTTATTTATAGATTTGGATTCCAAATAAGAGCGAAAAAGGGACCCGTGCATAAAAACAGCAATTAGAAATAATATAAATGATGATTATAGAGTTTTGGTCCTCTTTCAGAGCGAATTTTGGTCCAGAAAAAAATGTCTATTGGCAACCGTTAGACACCTTCAAATGTTACCCATACGACTAGTAGCACCTGTATTAATACGTTCATGCAATTTTTCAAAGGCGTATCTTATTTTATTTTATTTAAACTTAATTTAATTTGAATTTATTATCTTAAATTAGATGCATTATTTATTTTTTATTATTTCAATTGTATTTTTTTTATTTTTCATGCTGCGGCTATAAGCATATTTGTTAAGCAATTACAGTTGCCGTGTCTGAAATCTACATATATGCAGTCTTACATAGCCACATACAACTTCCTGTGCACTTATGATTGTTGCCTCTAGTATTGACTAACTAAGATGATAATGAAGATTGCATGATTTTCTTGTTTAACTCATATTTACTGCATTTCCTTTCAAATTAATCAGCTGCGTGCACATTGACAATCATATAATTTATTTATTTAGTTATTTGCATATGCGAGTAGTACAAAGAAAAAAAAATAGACCCAAATAAAACACAAACTAAGTAACTGTTGCCATCGCGCATGATAATGTAGTTGATGTTAGCAACGGATCCGCGGAACATTATAACATCCGTCGGTCTCTTCAGACACCAATTCAACTGTCGAAATGCAAATGCGTTTTTTTGTAGCGCGGGTACATTTTATTCGTGGCATCACGAAATAATTTTCCTAAGCGTATGCTTTAATATTAAAAAAATTACGGTAAATCTAAATGCAGTTAACTTAATGAAATTGATTTTCTGTCAAATATGCAGATATGTGGTGAAATAATCGCTTCACAAGAATATTTCTATATGTAATTACCGAGATGGGCTCATATTGCTTTTTTCACAAATCATCACCTAGATTTTCGGGAACTGAGTTCTCAACTCGAAATCTCCAATATTCATACTTCAAACTAGTGTAAAGGCAAATGCCTCTATCTACTCAGCTATTTGAATGCCCCGCTGGACGCTTCGGTATTGCCTTTTTATTGCTATTCCCTGTTATATGCACACACGTTGGTGCAAATATGCTACATGTTTTAATCCAAATTGCGTGGGGTATTTTCGGTCGCGTTCAAACTCATTAGTAACATTGAAATGTATTAATAGACATGCTTCAATAACAAAACAATTGTATAAAAAGCACGGTCGCGCTTTGCACACAGAGTATATAAACTTTGATTGAATAACGGTTGGTTGTACAGGTATAAAGGAATCGAGATAGATATATACTTCCATATATCAAAATCATCAGCATCGAAAAAAAATTTGATTGAGCCATGTCCGTTCGTCCGTCCGTCTGCCCGTTAACACGATAACTTGAGTAAATATTGAGATATCTTCACCAAGTTTGGTACACGAGCTTATCTGGACCCAAAATAGATTGGTATTGAAAATGAGCGAAATCGGATGATAACCACGCCCACTTTTTTATATATATAACATTTTGGAAAACACAAAAAACCTGATTATTTAGTAACAAATACACCTAGAATGTTGAAATTTGACATGTGGACTGATATTGAGACTCTTGAAAAAAATTTGAAAACATTTTTTTAAATAGGCGTGGCACCGCCCACTTGTGATAAAATAACTTTTACAAATATTATTAATCATAATCAAAAATCGTTAAACCTATCGTAACAAAATTCGGCAGAGAGCTTGCCTTTACTATATGGAATGCTTTGAAGAAAAATTAACGAAATCGGTTAAGGACCACGCCCACTTGTATATAAAAGGTTTTTAAAAGGGTCGTGGACGAATAAAATAAGCCATATCTTTGCACAAAAGAGCTTTATATCAATGGTATTTCATTTCCCAAGTGGATGTATAACAATAAATAGGAAAAACTTTCAAATTTTTAAAAATGGGCGTCGCACCGCCCCTTTTATGACTAAGCAATTTTCTATGTTTCGGGAGCCATAGCTCGAAGAAAAATTGCACTCATCAACAGCTTCAATTTGATACCCATAATGTAAAAACAAATCCTAGTGTTACCCTGATCTACGTTTTGGTCTATATCTCGTGACCCTAATCACAAATAGGTATGAAAATTACCCGGTACTAAAGCACAAATCAACAGCTTTCATATGTTATACATATTGTATAAACACATTCTAGGGGTACCCGGGTACACGTTTTGGCCTATATCTCGAGACCCTAGTCACCAATAGGTATGAAAACTACCCTGTACTAAAGCACTCATCAACAGCTTTCATTTGATATTCATATTGTATAAACACTGTCTAGGCGTACGCGGGCCCACGTATTGGCCTATATGTCGAGCCCTAGTCATCCTGGGGTATGAAAATTACCCTCTACTAAAGCACTCATCAACAGTTTTCATTTTTTATCCATATTCTATAAACACATTCTAGGGGTACCCGGGTCCACGTTCTGGCCTATATCTCGAGACCTTAGTCACCCCGGGGTGCGAAAAATACCCCGTATCAAAGTACTCATAAACAGCTTCCATTTGATACCCATATTGTACAAACACATCCAGGATTACCCAGGTTCACGTTTTGATCTCAAGACCCTAGCCAGAACGGGATAAAAAGTATCCTTTGTTCGTCTCCTGGTTCTAAGCTACCTCTCCACCAATTTTCAGCCAAATCGGTTTCATCTTTGAGTTATAAATAGTATAACTAACTTTTTTTATATATACATATATCTTTGATACCCATAATATATGTATATAAGCCTTCTGAGGTTACCCTGGTCCACATTTTCGATATGTCCCAAATCAACTAAGGTAACAAAATTAAAACTACCTTGCATTAATATCCTCGTCAATGCCCATCGTTTGACACCCATATCGTATGAACACATTATAGAGTTATCCTGGTCCACATTTTGGTCGATATTTCAAAAACTAAGTTGGATATTGAAATGAAATCAACTCTACATTAAAACCTCATCGATACCCATATCGCGTGACCACTTTTTAGGGTTACCCTGGTCCACATTTTGGTCGATATCTCAAAAACCTTTCTAAATATTTGCAGTTTAGCCTATAACCATGTCGAGCCACCACAAATCTATGCTCAAAATTTCATCTCAATCGGTTCAGCCGTTCTCGAGCTTTGCGGTCCAGAAAAAAACGGCTTTCAAAATATATATTAATATAGATATAGATAATACACCTAGAATGTTGAAATTTGACATGTAGACGTATATTGAGACTCTTGATAAAAATTTAAAAAAAATTTTTTTAATGGGCGTCGCACCGCCCACTTGTGATAAAATCAATCAAGCAGAGAGCTTGCCTTTACTATAAGGAATAAAAAAATAAATGCAAGGCGCGATAACCTCCGAAGAGATCTAAGGCCGATACTATAAGGAATGCTTTGAAGAAAAATCGGAAAAGGAAATCGGTTAAGGACCAAGCCCACTTTTATATAAAAGATTTTTAAAAGGGTTGTGGACGAATAAAATAAGCTATATCTTTGCAAAAAACGAGCTTTATATCAATGGTATTTCATTTCCCAAGTGGATTTTTAACAATAAATAGGAAAAACTTCAAATTTAAAAAAATGGGCGTGGCACCGCCCCTTTTATGACTAAGCAATTTTCTATGTTTCGGGAGCCATAACTCGAAGAAAAATTAGTTCAGCATAGAACCATATGTATATGTATTATTGCGCAGCCTTGTAACACTATTAAGCACACAAAACAAACAACAACAGCATTTCAAGTGTACAGCTGGGTATGCAATGTTCGGTTTCACCCGAACTTAGACTTCCTTACTTGTTTTAGTTTTAATTTACTGACCTATAATAAAAACGTTTGAAATTTACAAAAAACAATTGTGAGCACAGCTGTGAATACTTTATAACGATAACTTAAAAATATGTTGTTTGGCAAGCAAAAATGTTGTTTGCCAATAAACATTAAAAACAATTCTGAATGGCTTGTTTTTAGGAAGTTAACCGGTAGACACGCATTGATTTCATTTTTATGCAAATAAGATATCAAACAGTACGTTTGTGCGTAGATATGCAAATTTGATTGACAATGAACAACGGTTAACAAGCCGACAATTCCTGATTTCATATGCAAATGAGCGGACATAAGAATGTGGTAAATATTCTGATATTCCAAAAAACATATTTTTTGATCGACACAATTTTATACAGAAAAGCAAAAATAATTGGCATAACATTATAATTGAATAAATAATAATAATTAAAAAGCAAGTATGGAGGTGACTCCGAAAATATTTTTGCGTTGGTAACAGTCAGTGAATTTAAAAAAATATAAGCCATAACACATAGCATCCTTTCTTTTTGTTGAAATGAGAATTTTGTTCATACGGGTTGCTGAATCGCTTTGATGATTGAGCCAATGATACTTAATTGTCCCGGCTTTTCTGCAGTGTCCAAATCTTCGTCAAACCACTGAGATATCTAAAAACAGGCAAACCAACAGATGCGCTGTTATAATCACAAAACATCTCTTAAAGCCTGGCCAAGAGACAGCATAAAAAATATTCTTGGAGATTTACATCGCCAAGTTATATTGCTATAATTGAAGCTTACATTTTTATAGTAACTTCACTCGTGTGTATGCTTGTTTGTAATTCTCTAGGCGCGAAAAGGGAGAATAGACCCATCTAGCGGCAGTTAGCGACAATGGTTAAATAACTCGCTACAAAACGACTTGTGCTTAATAGCGGAGACACGAACCTCTGTTCTACGGTGCTATCAACATCAAATATATAAATGGATTGTAGATACTAAAACTAAATATTTGAAAGCGTGTTTTTAGTTTTTTAAACTCTGTTTATTATTTTGCTGTAAATAATGAAAGACATTCCAATCAGCTAGAACTGACGCTCTCCTTGTGTATTTTATATTAAGCTTTATTTATCAACGGCCAACAAAAAAATTACAAAAATTCCCAATAAACATAGCTGTTTAATATCAATTTGAAATACATTTCAGAACTAACGTCACTCTCAAAATTGAAACGTTAGTTCTCATGAGATAACTTTTTCGATCACGAATTTTCGGTACTTTTCCAATTGAGAAATTTATATTCTAAATACCATTCTCAAATCACTCTCAATTGTTTTTTTTTAATTGTACTCTAATATGAAAAAAAACTTTAAAAATGGTTTGAAAAACTTTTAAAAATAAATAAATACTTCGGTTTTGTTAGCCCCATAAATTTAGTCTAACAAGAACACGTTTTAAGTCTCTGATATTTGCACTAATATTTGACACTTTTTTTCGGAGTGCGATTTTTGTTTTAATGGAAGAAATTCTCAAAACACCCTACGGAAAAAAATTGTGAAAAATCAACACGAATTTTGAGAGACCTATAGCTTGTACTTTGTTAGACTAAAATTGGTTAAGTTACAAAATCGCAAACTGGAAAAAATCAGAGAAAATTAAGTAAAAAGGTCGAATTTTTAGGAAAATTTTCGAAAACGTGTTTGGTTTGTATAGTTTCATAATTCTAATTCTTAATTGCCCAAATGCGACGAAAACTACCACTACTTTTTTTCTGTTCGCTGCTGTATCTGTAAGAAATAATTAAGTTGTTGAAAAAGTAGCGAAAAATATTGACAAGTAAAAAATACAAAATTGAAAATTATGATTCAAACGCGGTAAGGTTAAGGCCAACCCAAAATTGAGTGTCAACAAAACACTGTGCTGAGCTGCCAATTCAATTGCCATAAAATATTTGTAAATCATGAATTTTATTAAATGTATGAAATTAAAAATAAGGTGCAGCACGACAAAAACATCGAAGCGAAAAAAACCAATACAGAAAAAACAGAAAAACAAAAATCAAACAGAAAAATTATGCGTAGAATTAAAGATAAAAATTTATGAAGCTTGAAAAATCGAAAGCGAAATCATTTACAAAAGAAAGAAAAACAAAAACTACTAAAATGTACTTGAATTAATAAACTAAAAAAAGCAAAAAGAATCAACAAACCATAAAAAAGCTAAAACTGTCGTTCACCTTGCTAACAATCATTCCAAGTTAAAAACCGAAAAATAATAAAATGCAAGCGAAAAATTCTAGTAATATTTGACTTTGTTTTTACTCATTAGAAAGAGGACGCAGAGTATCTCTGTTAGTATTTCGGTAGCATCAAGAAGAAAAATTGCGTTGTTGTACATCCCAACAATTGACAACAAGGTCAACAAAATAAGCAGGTCATACAACAAGCAATAACATGCAAGAAACCTTAATAGCATAACGGTACTTGTTAAACAAATAAATATAGAAATAAAGTAAAGCACAGAGTGAAATACGTAAATAATCAGTAACTCATTGACTTGCTTGCGTAGTCACTCATTTAACAACTCAATTACGAGCAATCTCAGCCAACTGAGTGCTCGCCGCCTGAACGAGTGATTTGAGTATTTGTTTCTAATATAGAAAGATCAGTGATTGCAATAACTATCAAAATTAAAAACAAACGAAAAACAAATAAAGGTGTCTTATCTTGTTTGGTTGATTTTCGACAGGGTGGATAAATGATGTATATTGGAACGATTTTCCGTCATCCCTTGTCAATTTGGTTTTGAGACAAACCGGTTTCGGCGTTGTGCCATCATCAGTGTCGATTTTCGTTCCGGAACGAAAAGTCGACACTGATGATGGCACAACGCCGAAACCGCTTTGTCTCAAAACCAAATTGACAAGGGATGACGGAAAATCGTTCCAATATACATCAAATAAAGGTGTCTAAGTTCGGGTGTAACCGAACATTATATACACAGCGTGAGCTTCAATTGTACATTTCATTTCAGATAAATTACTTTTCTACATAACACGTGGCACCGCCCATTTAAAATAAATGTCTCCCCATTTCCTCTTACAATAAAACTTGATAAGTGAAGTATCATTGATTCAAAACTATATTTTGCTAAGTTATAGCTTATTATTCTAGTCTACGACCCTTTTAAACTTGTTCTATATCTATGTTGCCGTGGTCTTTAACCGATCCCGTCCATTTTTACTAGAAATATTTTCTGCTATAAGGAAAATATGTGCACACATTTTCATTACGATATGTTAATTTTTCTTCGAGTTATGGCTCCCGAAACAGAAAATTGCTTAGTCATAAAAGGGGCGGCGCCACGCCCATTTTTTTAGATTTGAAGTTTTTCCTGTTTATTGTTATAAATCCACTCGGGAAATGAAATACCATTGATATAAATCTCTTTTTTGCAAAGATATAGCTTATTTTATTCGTCCACGACCCTTTGAAAAATCTTTTATATAAAAGTGGGCGTGGTCCTTCACTGATTTCGTTAATTTTTCTTCAAAGCATTCCTTATAGTAAAGGCAACCTACCTGCCGAATTTGTTACGATAGGTTTAACGATTTTTATTTATGATTAATAATATTTGTAAAATTGATTTTATCACAAGTGGGCGGTGCCACGCCCATTTAAAATCAAATTTGTATCAAGAGTCAATCAAATTTTTTTTCGATACTGATGATTTTGATATATGGAAGTTTATATCTATCTCGATCCTTTATACTTGTAAAACCAACCGTTATCCAATTAAAGTTAATATACTCTGTCTGCAAAGCACGCTGAGTATCATTATACTGAATGAGTAATGCTACATGTACATGAAGTAAAACAGCTTTTACTTTAAAAATCGAAAATAGTACTTATTTTTTTAGTTTTTCGCTCAGAAATACTTTTTATTTTTGAGGTTTTTGAGGCTATTTCCGGGACCATTTTTGGATCATTTTCGGACTTTGTCAATATGACTTCGACATCGTTTTGGGATTGTTTTCGAGTTCATTTTAAGAACATTTCGGGACTATCGCATAATTAAGTTGGAATATCTCCGGACTATTTCCAAATAGTGTTCACGATCAATTTGGGACCTTTTACAAATGGACTGGTAACGAAACTCTAAAAACATCGGGACTTCTCTGGAAAAATTGGGTATTGTTTTAAGTCAATACCAGGTGTTATTACGAGTCCGAATTTGGAACCATGCAGCGGCTATTTTTGAGATTCCTATACTATCTCCAGATATTTTCGCGCATTTTTGCGGAATCATTCTGTGGCAATTTGAAAAAAACAACCTAATTCGAGTTAGGATAATGGCGATACATAGACCATTATCTGAAAAGCTAGCCACAATTCACCATTGTAACTTCCTTTATTTTGTAGCAGCCATTTGGCGCTAGGGCTATGAGTAGTAACACAGGGATATCTGTAACGGATTTCTGTTATGACGCCAGAATATCACTTTTATCCTAACTCGAATTAGGTTGATTTTCAAATTGCCACAGCATTTATGGTCGGAATTATTTCGATACTGTCTTTGGATCAGTTGGACTCTATTTCTGGATATCAAATGTAAAACAACTGCACAGCAACTATTTTCAAGCAGATAACTTTTCGCAAAACCAGAGATGCTGATTTTGTCGGAATGCAGACTGTTCTGAAGAAATTTGAGCTACAACAGCGAACAAAAAATAGCAGCGACAGTTTTTATCAAATATCAACACCTAATACTTTTTTTTCTTATTTTAGATACTTAAGAAAGAAGTTCTATGAATTTTATAACTGAAACTATGCAAACCAATCTTAAAAACGTTTTCTAAAAAAATCTAAATAAAAAAACCTTCACACTTTGAATGGACACAAAGTGTGAAATATTCTTCGGAAATTGTCAAAAATCAATGTGAACCTTGAGAGACCTATGAATTCTACTTTGTTAGTCTATTGGTTGGGCTACAAAACTGCATACTCATGAGAAAACTGCAAATAAAAAGTTCGAAAATTTTCGTAAAATAATCTCGAGTTTTCGAAGAAGTTTTTAAGACCGGTTGGCATAGATCTGAAAGCAAATTGAAGTATTTATTTTCGTCTTGGGAAGCTCTTTATTTTCTTCTAACATCCTTTGAGCTGTGAAGTCATCTTCATAACTTTTGTTTCCTAAAATAGTTTTAGCCCGTTAAAGTATGCTTTTCCTTCATCAAACTATGAAAAAAAGGGCTGCAGGGCTCAAAAGGACATTGGAAGAAATTACATAGCTTTTTTTATTCAAAATAATGACATACCTATTTTGAGAATCGAATGTCATATATCCAAGGTACAGCTAAAAAAAACATGCGACATTCCGACGAAAAGTAATTATTTCCCAAGCGCTAAAAACTCAACGACTAATGATTAAAAATACTGTTACGAACCCCGACAAAATGTATTGTTCATTGCCACTTATACGTATTTAGTTAGTAGCATGATTACATCACGATTTATATTGCAAAATGCTACTTTGTTGCACAGTTTTTGGCAGTCGAGTTGATTGTATGCAAGTAAAAAGCCGGCAGCGGCCTAAAAGACACCAAAGCACGTTGTGAAGACAGGGCGGCGGCGACGACATTGATGTAAAGCGCACATAAAAACCGACGTTGTTTAAGGTGGTTAAAGCAACAACAACAGCAAAGTGTGGCGTGACAACATGCATAACCGACAGTTGAAGCAAATACACAGAACAACAACACCACAATACCGAAAAAAAAACAACCAAAAAAACGCTACTTGAAAGACGAGCCAATGAATGTTAAAGCTCCAACGGAGGAGCTTAAAATAATGAAGTAATAATAATGACAACTCATACTTTGGAAAATATTCATCACAAAAGCAACCGGCCTGGAAGGAGTTAAACCAGAAAAGCGAGCAATTCGGGAGTATTTCGTATATTTCTGTGGAGTTGTCAGCTAGGGTTGCCACCTAACTTAATTTGTTTTCTTTTGTATATTCACTATCTTGTAACCGCTTTAACCGATTTGGAATAGTATTTTATGTCGCGTTTCAACATTAAATTTTAATGGGTTGCCACCTGGGGTTGCAACCTATGCTTGTTACATCAATAAATTTAAACTACTATCCCGGAAACGGCCTAACCCCTTTGGCGGAAATTAGCTACACAGTGTCTCACATGATACACCTTGGTTTTTGATGATTTATACTCAGTTGAGCAGAGCTCACAGAGTATATTAACTTTGATTGGATAACGGTTGGTTGTACAGGTATAAAGGAATCGAGATAGATATAGAACTTCTATATATCAAAATCATCAGTATCGAAAAAAAATTTGACTGAGCCATGTCCCGTCCGTCTGTCCGTTAACACGATAACTTAGTAAATTTTGAGATATCTAGATGAAATTTGGTATGTAGATTCCTGGGCACTCATCTCAGATCGCTATTTAAAATGAACGATATCGGACTATAACCACGCCCACTTTGTCGATATCGAAAATTTCGAAAAATCGAAAAAGCGCGATAATTCATTACCAAAGTCGGATAAAGCGATGAAACTTGGTAGGTGGGTTGAACTTATGACGCAGAATCGAAAACTAGTAAAATTTTGACAAAGGGCGTGGCACTGCCCACTTTTAAAAGAAGGTAATTTCAAAGTTTTGCAAACCGTAATTTGGCAGTCGTTGAAGATATCATGATGAAATTTTGTAGGAACATTACTCCTATTACTATATATACCCTTAATAAAAATTAGCACAATCGGATGAAGAATACGCCCACTTTTTAAAAAAAAATTCAATATCATTTACAGTATATAAGTAAATTAAGTCAACATTCAACTCCAGTAATGATATAGTGCAACAAAATACAAAAATAAATGAAAATTTCAAAATGGGCGTGGCTCCGCCCCTTTTCATTTAATTTGTCTAGAATACTTTTAATGCCATAAGTCGAACAAAAATTTAACAATACTTGCGAGATTTGGTAAGGGCAAAGCTTCTATGACGATAACAGTTTTCTGTGAAAATGGGCGAAATCGGTTGAAGCCACGCCCATCTTTTATACACAGTCGACCGTCTGACCTTCCGCTCGGCCGTTAACGACGATAACTTGAGCAAAAATCGATATATCTTTACTAAACTTAGTTCACGTACTTATCTGAACTCACTTTATATTGGTGTTAAAAATGGGCGAAATCCGACTATGACTACGCCCACTTTTTCGATATTGAAAATTTCGAAAAATGAAAAAAATGTCATAATTCTATACCAAATACGAAAAAAGGGATGAAACATGTTGATTGGATTGGTTTATTGATGCCCTCACATATACAACTAAGGGCCACTGCCTTTCAAAACCTTCATTAATACCTTTAGTTTGATACCCATATAACACATTACAGAGTCACGCCTGGTCCACCTTTATGGGGATATCTCGAAAAGGCGTCCACCTATAGAACTAAGGCCCACTCCTTTTTAAATAATCATTAACACCTTTCATTTGGTACCCATATCGTACATACGCATTCTAGAGTTGCCCCTGGTCCACCTTTATGGCGATATCTCGAAAAGGTGTCCACCCATAGAACTAAGGCCCACTCCCTTTAAAAAACTCATAAACACCTTTCATTTGATACCCATATCATACAAACGCATTCTAGAGACACCCTTGGTCCACCTTTATGGCGATATCTCTAAAAGGCGTCCACCTATAGAACCAAGGGCCACTCCCTTTTAAATAATCATTAACACCTTTCGTTTGATTCCCATATCGTACAAACAAATTGTAGAGTCACCCCTGATCCACCTTTATGGCGATATCTCGAAAAGGCGTCCACCTATAGAACTAAGGCCCACTTCCTTTTAAAATACTCATTAACACCTTTCGTTTGATTCCCATATCGTACAAACACATTCTAGAGTCACCCCTGGTCCACCTTTATGGCGATATCTCGAAAAGGCGTCCACCTATAGAACTAAGGGCCACTCCCTTTTAAATAATCATTAACACCTTTCATTTGATACCCTTATCGTCACAAACACATTCTACAGTCACCCCTGGTCCACCTTTTTGGCGATATCTCGAAAAGGCATCCACCTAGTGTACTAAGGCCCACTCCCTTTTAAAATACTCCTTAATACCTTTTATTTGATATCCTTATCGTACAAACAAATTGTAGAGTCACCCCTGATCCACCTTTATGGCGATATCTCGAAAAGGGCGTCCACCTATAAAACTAAGGCCCACTTCCTTTTAAAATACTCATTAACACCTTTTGTTTGATTCCCATATCGTACAAACACATTCTAGAGTCACCCCTGGTCCACCTTTATGGCGATATCCGAAATGGCGTCCACCTATGAACTAGGCGCACTCCCTTTTAAAATACTCTTTAATACCTTCCATTTGATACCCTGTCATACAAACACATTCCAGGGTTACCCTAGGTTCATTTCCTACATGCTGATTTTCCCTTATTTTGTCTCCAAAGCTCTCAGCTGAGTATGTAATGTTCGGCTACACCCGAACTTAACTTTCCTTACTTGTTTTTTTTTAATTACGACATTACAATATAGGTAATAGAGTAATCTGCAAATAAAAGTTAAATCCGGACTTTTATATTCTAAAGACAAAAACGAGTTTATTACCAACATATTCTTCTAACTGTCTAGATTCGAAACCTAAACGTCATTCGAAAGTTTTTGTCAGCAATACCAGAAATTTGTCATAGAAAAACTAAAACCAACCCTTATACTTTTCCATAGTAAACTTGCACCTGTTTTTTTCACCCTAAAGTTTGTTTAATTGAGATATTGCCTGAAATTTGATACACTGCTTTCTGTTGAAACAAGGATTCTGAATAAAAATAAATTCGTCTCATTTGGATGAGCCGTTCCATAGTTATAGGGCCGGACTTTTATTCTCACCTTAAATAAAACGCACGTATTCAATAATTTCTTTCCGACTAAAGAATTTAAGTTCGACATGTGCACTTATTATAAAAGGAATAACAGTTTGGGTCCTGTTATTTCTTGGTATATCCTCTAATATATCGAAAACGGCTTGGACCGTACTACTTTCTTACTGCCTTTCTAGAATCTAGATAAGTTCTAGAGCAACAACTACCCGCAAGCGGTATATTATATGATATGAGACCTTGAATATGAACATTGTATAGTTATATACATGCAAATGTATACAAATAGAAAAAAAAGAACGTGACAATTGCTGATAATTGAAAATGCAGCTGTTTAAAGCTGGTTGAAAATCCATGGTGCGGCAGCCACCAAGCTTTGTTGTACAAGTATAATTTGTGAGTGGTTTCTTATGCGTAAGATAATGGGTTTCGGAATATTCTAAAATAAAATTATTTTAAGAATAGTAAAAAGGAAATGTAAAAATACTTATCTTACGTACAGCAGCGAACAGAAAAATAGCAGTGCCAATTTGTATAAAATTTCGTAATTTTTTCAATTTTCAATATTTTACAAAAATTTTCTCTGAGTTTGGTAACTGAAATTGTGCAAACCAATCTCAACAAATTTTCGAAAAAATTTGAAAAATCGTGAATATTTTACGCAAATTTAGAATTTTTATTTAGAGTTCTCTGGATTTTTTTGAGTATCCAGATTTGTAGCCCGATCACTTTTAGTGTAAGTACAAATTATAGGTCTCCCAAATTCGCATTAATTTTTTGACATTTGTTTTCGAAGGGTGCTTTGGATTTTCCTCCATAAAAAGGGGTTTTTTTGTTTTTTTTTGTAAATGGAAGAAAATCTGAAACACCCTACGAAAAAAAAATGTCAAAAGTCAATGCGGATTTTGTATTTTTGCTAGACTAAAATTGATTAGGTTAAAAAACTGTCATACTCAAACAGATTCGAAACTTTCATGCAGACACTTCTAACTTTTTCGAAAACTTTAAAAATAAAATAAAAAATAAATGTAAGACGCGAAAACCTCCGAAGAGATTTTAGGCCGAGCTTCTCGTGCTCGTTTTTAATTTTTCCTACAAATTGGCCGGACGGGCCCTACTTGTTTTATGCCGACTCCGAACGGCATCTGCGAGGCAGGTGAGTTTTCACTGAGAGCTTTTCATGGCAGAAATACATTCGGAGTGCTTGCCCAACACTGCCCGGGGGGCGACCCCGCTTAGAAAAATTTTCTTCTAATTGAAAAACCTTATTTCTAAAGTTTTGATGTTGCTTTTCCCGGGGTGTGAACCCAGGGCATACGGAGTGGTAGGCGGAGCACGCTACCATCACACCACGGTGGCCGCCAAAAACTTTATACGGGTTTATTGAAGTTTTCCCTAATATTATCGAAAATAAATAATAAATAAAAAAAAGAAAATAATTAACACAGCAGATTTTTTCATAAACAATTTTTCCATTTGCAGACTGCAGCGAAACAAGACGCACGAAGCGTGCTAAACGACCACGAGCCCCTGAACCCGTAAACTTTGAACCAGAACCACAACAACACTTAGAAAATGAAGAGAGTGGCAGCCAAGAAAAGGATATACCAGAAATACCAACACATTTTTTGAGCCCATCGGTGCGAGAATATCTTGAGTTGGGGAAATCAATACCAGGTGAGTTTATTCGTTATGGAAATGCAATTTTTTTTCCCAAAAATTTCAAGAGGCATCCGTGAGAAGATTTAAGTCGCTTTGAGCTCTCATCATTATAATTTTCTTAATCTTACGGTAGCTAAAGAATTATACGACTGTAAAATTTCTAAGATCATTTGCAAGTCCTACGATGTTAGATTCACAAAGTTGCTCATGTCTCCAAACAGAGAAGACTCACAGTGGACATACTAAATGGATGTTACCTTTTGCCGCTTCTTAGAGAACAGCATGAAGCGATATGAGTTACCTCACAAAAAAATGTCTGAGAATATTTACAGGCAACCTCATAGGTCACTGCATAATCCAAAGGTACATATATGCACAAATTAGGCATATTGCCAAGTAGCCTTGCTGGTTCTGTGACAGCGCGCATTCGACTGCCGAGCATAGCCTTTTCGAATGTGATGGTATTGCACGAAGAAGACTCAAGGATCCTCGGATCGCTTAAGTTAGAAAGAGCACATACGCTCCTTGGAATCAAACTCAATCTCTGGATAGCTTGAGGGTGCTGTGAAGAAAATGAGAACATAGCAGACCTATAGGTCGCACACCTCACCACAAATCTATGAACAAAATTTTGTTAATGGTGAATGATCAAACTAAACCTTTAAACTAGAATTTCCTGAACAGCGTGATTTGTCACAGTGACTTGTCATTTAAGGCGATTTTTATACGTAACTGAAACTGAAGAGGGATACAAGATCAACGTGAACTAACTAACATCACGGCTCTCTTCATGGCAGAACAATTAGCTATGACAATATGAGTTATATTAACGCAGCTAGTTGACACTGTGATGAGAGCTGTGTTTGGCTATGAGTTTTCCACAACTGGCAAGAGTGATTGCAGATAAGATCCAGATGTTGTCACAGTCAGTCAGTCATAGCGACTCTTTGTCGCTTTAAATTACTCTAATCGTTCAGTCGCTATGACAAAATCACAGGTACACGAAAATTTATCAACCCTAATTTGACTAGAGACTCCGCAGGAAGTTTTAAATATAGCGCATCCTAGCATAATGGATGACGTTGACTAAAAACATGACAATGTGTGTTACTGTCAAAATGATAATTTTCAATTAAGACTAACGGTAATGAAAATTACAATGCCATTGTTTACGACACTTTCAATATATACAAAAATCATGAAATATTGCAAAAGTGCTCAGTGCATGAAAAAAATGCAAAAATTTGGCCACCACCAAATCACAATGCATGTGAAATTAGTGTTGAATTACACAAAAACCTAAAGAAATAAAAACTCTAGCATCGGTTTGCCCCGTCATTCACAATTCAAATAAACATTTTAATTTATTTATTGATACGAAGCCTGGTAAATATGCCCATCTGGATTTTCCATTGCAGTAAAAACACAGATGTGAAAATTTCGAATTTTCTTTTTTGCTTCAATTGAAAATGAAAAATTTAGGAGAAACTTCGATTTTCGCCAGCTTGCTGAGTGCAATTCATTTTTGCTTTTTTACCATTTCAACATTTGCTTGCGCTTGCGGGTGTGGCAAAAAATGCAATTATTTCGTGTTAAGAACAGACACACAATAACGACTGATAAGCGCAAAAACAAATACGATATGCACGAATGATAGGCAACAACAAAAAATGTGTGCTTAAAAAAAAGTGTCCTGCTTCAATTGAATTGCCTGTGAGGGATTTGGTGGCTTTTGTAGCAGGAGGCTTTGATTGCATGCAGTGGGGCTAATAGTTTGTGATATGGGGGGTATCCATCCATTTCGACCAATTTTGAACCCGACCCCTTAGAATTGGCTGAAAGGTTTTCTTCTTTTCTAGCTTACGAAAGACGTTTTTCAGAATTTTTTCAAATTTTTTCATCCAACTCAAAAAAACGTTATGAATTAAAAAAAACACCGTTTTTGTTTTCAAAATGCTATAACTTTTTCAAAAATTGACCGTTTGGGATCTAAATTTGTTTTTAAATGTACTTTTCGGAAAAAATACAAAAAAATTTTTAAAGTTTTTTTTGTAATTTTTCAGTTTTTCGAATTTTCGAATTCGACCATTTTATTTTATTTTATATTTTTTCTCATAAAAAAATTCAATCAATTCTGCAATCATCCCCACTATCCCGGAGTGGGCCGATATTTTTTTATTTTTATTTAATTGAAAAAAAAGCTTTAAAAATTTTTTTTGTATTTTTTCCGAAAGTACATTTAAAAACAATTAAAAAAAAGATCCCAAACGGTCAATTTTTGAAAAAGTTATAGCATTTTGAAAACAAAAACGGTGTCCAACTCAAATAAGTTGAAACTTAAAAAAAACGGTGTCAAAATGCTATAAATTTTTGAAAAATTGACCGTTTGGGATCAATTAAATATATATCGGCCCACTCCGGGATTAGTGGGGATGATTG
>JARSSU010006364.1:0-55547 GCA_029619165.1 Eurosta solidaginis
CGCCAGAAGTTTGTTATAAAAAAACTAAAACAAACTCTTGTAGTACTGTACTTGTACTTTTCCATAGTTTTTTTTGCCATAAAGTTTGATCCGAAGGAGAAATTGCCTTGATACACCGCTTTAGGTTGAAACAAGAAGGATTCTGTAGGAAAAAAATTGTTTTATTTGGATGATCCGTTCCATAGTTATAGGGCCGAACTTTTATTCTGTTCTTAAAAAATAAAATTCAGAATTTAACTTTTATTTTCGGATTTAATAATTCCTTTCGGACTAAAAAATTAAAAGTCCGTAAATAATTTTTTCTGAAAGCCTTTTTTATATAGGCTAATTCCATTTCAAGACACTCGGTCCGCGCAGGACATGATTTTTGATTTCGATGAAATTTTAATATGTTGTTCCTTTGTCAAAATAATGAAACACATGTATTTTTTTTTGCCTTAAAAAAATTTTTTTTCGGTTTTATCGGCAATTGAATTCCATAAAATGCAGTCGGTATTTTATTCACCTATTTTTTCAACTGTCAATAACTTTGTCACAAATTAACCGATTCTCATCATGAAATGTTCGTTATTATATTTACTTTTATACAACTTTATAAACAATAGCATATAGTTTAAAATATTTTTGTTTAGTATTTTGTAAAAATGTATGACTTCAAAAATTAATTTCTCAAAAAAAGTTACTTTTTTTTGTTTAAACTTTTTCTATATTGAGAGAACAGTTCATATTTCAACTTGGCTAAATGCCTATTAGCCGAAACTTGTTTTGGAGATATGAATTTTTGAATATTAAACGTTTTTTACCCCATTTATTGATGCAATGCATTACAGCATACAATAACTTTGTCAAAAATTAACCGACTCTCATGATTTTTTCTTTGAAATGTTCGCTATTACTTTTAATTTTAATAAATTTATAAACAATTGCATATAGTTACAAAAAAATTATTTTTTTAGTATTTAAAAATTAATATTTCAAAAAAAACGGTTATTGTTTTTTTGTTTAAACTTTTTCTATATCGAGTGAGCAGTTTATATTTCAACTTGGGTAAATATCCATTGGCCACCGCTCGTTGTTTTCGAAATATGAATTATGAATATATATGTAATATTGAATATGTTAAATTTTGATGGTATAATTAAGAACATTTAGGACCTCCTTTTCTTGCTATCACAATGTAACACACTTTTATTAGAACAATTAGGACTGTGATATAAACTGTATGATTTAATAATTTAGGTGTAAAGTTTTAATGTTAAAAATATATAATTATGTACAATATGAAATTTTTTTGTCGCAGACGAAAAAGCCTAATTATTGTTAAAGGTTACAATGAACTTATAAAGTGTTATATTTCTTTACAGTCAATTTATTTTTTACTTTTTAGTTAATTTATTAACCAATAATAAAAGCTTATTTTTAAAAAAGTTTTTTTTTCTTTAATTTTATTTTTTACTTTTTAGTTCGTTTTATTAACAAGTAATAGAAGCTTGTTCTTAGAAAAGCTTTTTTGTTAAATTTAATTTAAATATGAATTTTTTTTAATTTTTAGTAGGGTAAAATATTGTTTAAATTAGTTTATGTAATATTTACTTAGTTATTTGTAACGTTTCTCATCCTATCCATTTCTTTTAATGCATCAACATTACAAGGTTTCTTCGAAGTCAGCTTTGAACAGTCAAGTTCTTCTATTCGAGTGTTAACTAACTTAAAATCATATTTTATTGTGACTTTGCCTATGTAGCGTTCAGTTTACAACTACTGATTGCAGATCTCTGCTCTGTTCCATCGCCAACACGGTTGCCACACCATGTTTTCATTTGGGACCAAAATTCACGGAAAAAAGGACCAAATCTCAAAAAAAGGACCAAATTTTTGTTTTATTTTATTGGTATATAAGGAGGTCGTATTCGTTGTAAAATACAAAACTTTAGGATGTTTCCGTGGTTTCTTATATACAATTTTACTGGACATAATAAATACTTTGATTAAACTCAAGGAACAAACAAAAATAAAATGTATTCATGGTATTATATTTTCACATTTCTAGAATAGGTGTATGTCGTTCACCAACCTAACGTTGTGAACCTAGATTTGCTTACAAAGCTTTTAGTTCCAGCAATATGTTGGTTGCAATGAAATAAAATGTATAGCTCAGTTAAGTTTTAGTAAGGAAGGGTTCAAAAATTTGGGTTCTGGTCGAACTATGTGGAAAACTCAGTAGAGCATAAATGAAACTAAGCAATTTTGTTAGTTCTATTTCTATAGATGCTTCATTTTTCTCTTAACGTTTAAACTTTATATCATAGCCTAGATTCAGTAAGTGTAAGTTTTTGATACCTTGCATCAGGGGTTAATGCTAGCACCTACAGGGATAATTTTACACATATATTTCTTCCAAAATCAAATCTCTTTTGCATTTGCTTCAAAAGCTGAATATAAAAATAGTATTTTTTAATCGCATTCGTTGTACATATATAAAGTTATCGCCTTCAAGAAGTATTTCTGCCTTCCAGTTAAAATATTTCTATATTTAATATCGACGTGCCTTCACAAACTCTCAATATCTCTCGGTAGGCTTGAATTAAGTAAGTGGCAAGTACACTTAATATAAAATAAATTAGTTTCATTCTTTTACTTAGTTTTCAATTCATTAAACTCCATGCTTCATCAGTTGCAAGCCTTGTCAAATTTCTTAGAGGCGCAAGTGCATTTGAAATACATACTTTTAGCTCTACTAGTGACAAAAATCTTTCACTAAATGTTTAATAACCGATGGAAATATCTAGTCATTATTATTATAAATATTAAACAAGAGTTTTTTTCATAAGTCGGCTGTTTCATCAACAATTAACGACAGTGTGTTTGCCAACACTTTTCATTTTAATGCCTCGCCTAAATTATTTCCTAGGTGAAATGTCACTGTTCTCGTACATTTTTATTGACTGGACCAAAATTAGTGGACCAAATGGGGTTAGAAGGGACCATTTTTGGGTCCAAAGTGGCAACCGTGATCGCCAAAAATCTGTAAAACAAAATCAAGTGCGCAGAAAAGTATGCAACAAAAAGTATGCAACATTGAGGAATAACAGCCTAACTTCTACGTTTGTTGTATACACAAACAAAGCGTAGTTTCCTGCGTTCTTGAGGACTTAGGCTGTTATTCTCTTGTGAATACAAATCTTTACCGATAACTCTGTTATCGATTAATTTATCGAATTATCGCAAAGTAATATTACATTGTCATCGGAGTTATACATGTGTGCAAAATTTCAGCTCCATCGAACACCGGGAAGTGTATCAAATTTAACTTGCAAGATTTCATTACATACACCAGCCAAGTGAAACTAAATAAAAGCTTATAAAAAGGAATAACAGTTGTTTATGACGCAAAATGTAAACTATGGTATGGAGGAACTATATCCGCTATAGTATAGTTTACCGTTTTAATTCGTTAACGAATTGTGAGCAGGCAGTTAGCTAACTAAATTGATATCTATTCTGTCAAAAATGAATTTTCAAGTTAAAGCCCTTTAAACGGTCTCCTGAGGTACGACTTTATTAATGACTTCGCTTAGATAGGACCTTATTAACAGAATATCTGAATGTCAAGGGTGTATTGTTAAAATAACTCTTAAGTTACAACATTTTCATGAGGATAGGTCGACATTTTGAAATGTATATTAGAAGTCCAATTTTTTGTTATTACCAAAAATCACTCTTCAACTTTATTAATTACACATTTTAATTTCTTCTTTTAATTTACAATTTAAATGAACATTTTACAATTATGTGGCTTTTTCAAAAAAATTTATGCAAAATGTACTTTTTTCTGTTTAAGCCGCAATTTTTAAAGTATTTTGTATATAACCTTATGTAAAAATATGTTCTTTTTTATTTTCTAAAACTTTTAAATGTTTCCGTTTTTACTTTGCTTAAGTCGCAAAATTTAATGGCTTCGTTGGAGTGTTACAGTTTTAAGTGCATACGAACATAAATTTATGTACAGAGTGACGATTTTAAAACCTTTCTTTAATAATTTTACGAGGTTTTATTTTCTTATTCATATGCAATCAGACACGATAAATGTTAATTTTAAGTATAATTATTTTGAATGGATAAAAATTAGCGACATAATTTTAAAAAATCAACTTGAAAACTTAAAATAAAATTAAAAATTTCTTCGTCTTGTAGCACTTCGCTCTCGTCGCCGAGTACGCATTCTGAGGAGAGTCCTGAAGGAGACCCACAGTTCTTATGGGTTGGCTCATTAAAAAATTGAGAAGTTAGGGGTATGTTCGACATTAGCACACATGGTGGTGTCATGTGTGTTCATTTATATGCAGGACGTAGATGTATATGCCGGAGTTGATTCTGCATAAGTAAGAGTTCAACATTTTACAAAAAATGCCCTTAGTGTGATCAATTGGCGCCAGTTAGCAGAGCAAAGAAGTTACGTCAGAGCGTCGCCTGCTAAATATGTGTATGATATATTGATGTTTGTAACAGGATTCCCCTCGCGTAGGTAAGGTTTACAATTAATTGGGTATGAAGCTTTGTATGGCGCTTATCAACCCCTTGAATCCCACAATGACGGGCATTTCCCTGGTTAGTCTGCTTTACTCTTTGCGTATTTCGGGTATTGGACCTGGGAACAGGATTTACTGGCATAAATCGCCGACCGCGTGCGGAGAGGCCGAGGGGTTTTTATGCTTTTCCAAGTTCAAACGAATGAATTTTTTCGTAGTGTTTAGGAGATTAATTTTTTGGGAGGCGAGTCCTTGCCTTTGCTCCAAGTGGTGCTAGCGAGAGACCTGAGGATCTCGTTACGGTTCTGTACCTTAGATGCAATTGCAAACCTAGAAAATTAGGGGCATAAGCGTTGGTTTTAAAACAAAGTTAAAAACAGAAGTGGGGATAGGAAACCACATGAGGTAGCTCTTGTTTATGTCTATTTCTTAAATCTTTTTCCTAAATTGTACGATGGCTGCGCGACCAATATATATGCTCCCTATTAGCCGATTTACAACTCAACTATAGTCGGGTTGTAATTAATAACAACTCTCAACTTTAAGAGCATAGCTCAACTCCTGTTTGGTATTACGAATTACACTTATTCATTGTTGAATTGATGGAGTGCCAACATTCAGAGAAGTGATGATTGACAGATAACTAAACAGTCATGATGGCAATTTGTGCAGAGAATTTTAAGCATTTCAAATGTGATTTTTTATTAATATTATAAGTGAGAATCTTATTATAATGAACAAAAAATCGTTGGTGAGTGACATATTCGCGAAATACGAGAACACATGCGCGGTGATCATCTCCAATTCCCATTGGACTATACGCGTTATACGCTACGTTCAAGTAGAGAGCTTTAATGTTAAGTGACATCATGCGAAGAATATGATGTTTCATATGAGTTATTTTGCAGTATTGAACGGGAAGCATTTTACTCAGTGACGTAAAGTGCAACATTAGGATCGCATTTCCGCTATAGTACGCGTTCGTTATTTAAAATTATGCGCCATAGCTGCGCGATTGCTTGCTGACCGTGGGCTATGCTATACAAATATGATGTGGAAATGATTTTGGGTTGGACTCGGTTTAGATAGTATTGAGGAGTACATATTTGTGTGCGAAGTAGATTAAACCTCAACAGTTGAATAAAAAACTGTATTTTACTACAAATACTCAGGATTCGGCGGGCAGGAGTAGCTGATAAGTATCATGGGTACTCTGCATAATTATCTCACCTTCTCCATTTGGCTGCATGCCGAAGGCTGCGGCAGCTGCGTCAACTAAGCGTCAAAAGCTTATCAATGTAATTCGTGTGTAACTTGGTGTTTTTCTAGAAATGTGAGTACAAATTGTGATTATATGTTTGATAAAAAAGGTGTTTAACTACCAGGCTTATATGTTGGCTTTGGTTGTTGGTAAACTGTTTTATAAGTCTCCGTGCACCATCTAACTCTTATCAAGGTGGTATCAAAGACGGGTTCCATCTCGCTTTTGTAGGATCGAGAGCGTAATTATAAATTTTCATTCTGTTTGAAAGATATTTATCAAGACCCTACATAATGGCCGGCGAGTAGGTACGAAATATGTGCGTCCGTTCCACAGTTCTGTAGCAGAACATCTTTTTGCGTTGCGGCCTTTGCGCGCGATGTGCTGTAAAAATTAACATCTGGTTGAGTCGGCAACACCTTTCTGCATAGCTGTGTACAAAAAATCTGGCAAAATACAACAACCACATGAAATTAGATTTTATTAGAAATAAAATTTTAATTTTTGTTGGTAATTCTTTACGACAGCATGACACTGCTAATACGTGTCCAAAAAATATCGAGAGAGGTATTAAACGATGCGTCTTGGCATCAGTATTAATAATCCGAAGGCGGAAAATAAAAATTTAACTCCTTCAAAAGATATTAAACAAAAACCGAAAAAAAGACAACAACATTACAACAACCACATGAAAATCGCCAACTTCAACTACAAATATCTCCGGACAAGAGATAAAATGTTTCTTTTCCGCCTTCGGATTATTGTTCTCGAGATTAATACGCGTCTCGATATTTTTGGACGCGTATTAGCAGTGCCATGCTGTCGCAAAGAATTACAATTTTTGTTTTCGGATTCTTAAATCGGAGGTCGAAACGTGTCTTTTGATATCAACTTTGAACATCTTTGTTAAAAATTAAGTGGTGAACCGTCTTCTAAAACGTAACATTTTTTCAAAACAACTGCAAAATTGCATGAGACAACTGCTAGTAAGCAGTTGTAAGATTTTGACGTCTTTGACAACTACACCAACACAAGGTTGTAAACGGCAATGCCACAAAAAGTTGTAAGACTAGACAACTCAACCGAAATTTTTTTTGACAGGTTGAGTTGTAATCTGTAATACCAAATTGCGAAATTTCAACTCAACCAGAGTTGAGTTGTAAACGGTAATAGGGGCATAACAATCCCTGGGCTATTTTTAATACCGAGTGAAATGGAATATCCTGGAGGTAACACGCACGTTACTGTTATATGTGTGAAAAGTTTTGGCAGAACTAGCGCACCGAGTACTGTTCTGGAGTGAGGTAAATCTTAATTTAGCCTTCAATTTGTGAGGGATGTTATTGCATTTAGCGTGGTAGTGGTGCTATGCAAGTTTCGGAAACCATGCTGCCGCGTGGCAAGCCGTTGATTTGCGGTAAAATAAGGGAGCAGAACGGTTTCCAGTGTCTTCTCTACTGACGACAGGACAGATCGGACGGTATGAATTTCCTTGGCTTGATGGGGTGGCTTTCCGTATTGCGATATCAAGCAAGAGCGTTAGGTTAGGTTACTCCCCGAAGGCTTTGGGGAGTGTTATCGGTGTGATGGTCCTTTGCCGGATACAGAACTGGTACGCTCCGGTAACACAGCTCCATTAAGGTGCTAGCCCGACCATCTCGGGGAACGATTTATATGGCCACATTAAACCTTCAGGCCATCCCTCCCTCCCCACCTCCAAGTCCCATGAGGAGCTTGGTGTCGCCAGAGCCTCGTCTGTTAGTGAAACGGGATTCGCCGCTCGAAGGTGAGGTTGACAATTGGGTTTGGAGAAGCTATATATTGCGCTGGCAACCTGAAAAAATTGCGCTACACAACCCCTTGAATCTGATATTTTAGTCGCCTCTTACGACAGGCATATCTACCGCGGGTATATTCTAAACCACTAAAACCGCTGTGGGTGAATTAAAGTATAGAACCGACGAGTATCGACAATCGGATTGCCAAAAGCCACCCCTGGTTTCGCAGGTTTTAGGTGGACAGAAATAAATTAAAAACTTGCGCCTGGTAATTGAATCCCTCACTGCCTAAATGTTTTGGCACCAGCTTGGCCATTCCTTGAGGGCCCACTGCTTTGGCTGGTTTGTAATTTTCTTCAGTGATAAAGCCTTTGATGTAATCTCTTCAAATTTGTTGTTTTAACCACAAAAAACTTCTCAAAGTTGGTCCTCTGCCGATTATTAATTTGGTACACACTGTCAGGTACTATGACCTTCAGGTTCTAATTTTCCCTTTTATCAGAGTATGTGACAGTGAAGGCAAAGTAACATAAAACAATTTTCGAATCTATTATTACTAATCTAATCATCTGATTTGCTTGAAATTTGGTACGTATGTGTGAAGCTTATTCACTTAGCCATGTGAATACCCAGAAACCTGGGCATCCCAACAGACGTCTGATTGATGAGCCAACACTGGACAGGGGCTTAAGGAGTCATCTCCGTAAGCATTATGAGGAACTACGGCACCTGAGAACTCAGCCGTATGAAGCAAAAAAACACAAGCAGGTCCTCAGTGAATTCCACAAACAGGCGTCGGACCTTTATGCCAGAAATTGCCCGGTGAATCTAGTACTCAAAGAACAGTACTCAAAACTTGCGGAAAGGAACGCACACTCCCCAGGGAAACGCGAGTCACTCTATTTCAACTTCGATCTGGATCTTTAACAGGTTAAACTCTTACCTATCCACAATCAACCCCGACATACTAAATGTATGCCCCGCTTGCAATGTGTCCCCACATGACACCAACCATCTTTTTAATTGTAATGTGGAACCAACGCCTCAACACCCCTCACATTATGGTCCACCCCTGTTGAAACAGCAAGTTTCCTTGGACTCCCGTTTAGAGGATATTGATGACAATTTGTGATCGGTCGCACCTATTGGATGGGGCGAAGTACTGCTACAACAACAACAACAACATCGATAACACTCCCCATGTATGCCTGTCGTAAGAGGCGACTAAAATACCGGATTCAAGGGGTTTGTGTAGCGCAGCCCTTTCAGGTTACCAGCGCAATACATAGCTTCTCCAAACCCAATTGTCAACCTCACCTACCCGTGGCGAATCCTGTTTCATTAACATCCGAGGCTCTGGCGACCCCGAACTCCTCATGGATGTAGGGGGTGGGAGGGCGGTATGGCCTAGAAGGTCGCATGTGGTCATAACAAATCGTTCCCAAGATGGTCGGGCTTGGTACCGGCACGTACCGGATCTGCATCCGGCAAAGGATCATCAACCCAAGGCCTCCGGGGAGTGTCCTTATCGATACAACAACAACATAACACTCCCCAAGGCCTTCGGGGTGTGTCGTTATCGCTAGAACAACAACAACAACAACATGCCTGGGAACCCATATATTTTTGCTCCCAATCATTTAGGACTCCAACGCATTCATCCAATAGCTCAGTAGTAATTATGTAGCAAGGCCGCCTGGCTGTCTGACGTAATGAGGACACTCCGCGAGATTCAACCTCTTCGTAGACATTCAGTACCGCAAACTTTTATTGCAGTGATTTCTGCGAGAAAAATTGTGGTATAGCATCCCATTGGTAACGTTTTCTTGAAGTTCGGCCCATAGATACCATCTCCCTTTTTTTCGTCATCAAACTTCAATCCATCTATAACTTGACCTCTGAATCACGGTTACGCGAGATTCTGAGCGTAGGGGCCATTGCAACACGTAGTTGCAATATGGGATTTCCCATGCGCTTTCTTATAACTTTCATTTGCCTTGTCTAAAAAAAATAAAATAATTAAATAAAGATAAAATCAACTCAAATTTATATGATTGTATATATGTTTTTATTTATCATTCATATATATTTTTTTATTATCAATAATTCAAAATAAAAGGAAAATGAAAAATGTGTAAATTTAATAAGTAAATATTACAATTGAAATTACTTTTAATTGGATAGGTAATGTTGGTTTAAAGTAATTTAACTACAAATCTAAAAGTTCTCAAAACAAAAAAATAAAAATAACATTAAAAGTAATAGGCATAATCATGTTTAAATAATAATTTTATGATTAATGCGATTACAAGCAAATGATTATATATTGAGTAATATATTTAATAGAGTTAAACCAATGATGCTTCAAGCTATCGGCGGTTCATTACTTAATTTATGCTCAATAGATTCATTATGTAGTTAAAAGTTTTTAAAGTGGACCAATAGGATGTGGTGTATAACATACAATGTAGTATAGTATTTTTATTTTATAGTTTTATTTTTTCAGTTCATCTACTACCACCTTGTTTTTGTAGACATGTTGAACGATAAAAAATTTGGCCAAATATTATAAAATAATTCTAGATTACACTTTCATGATAATTTTTTTTAGGTTTTGAGCAATTCGTTTTTGTGTTTTTCTATTTCTTTTTTCATTTGTTCCATTGATCGTATTATCATTAAAAATACACATAGATAAAACAAGCTGAATTGCTTTTTTTTAAACGTTGCATTTATATTTAAAATCTTCAATTCGTTCCTTATTTTTTAAATGGATTTTCATTCTAATTCACTTTTAGTAGTTGGGTCTTTCTTTATCAAATCGATCAAAGCTTACACTGATAATTTTTTTTATCGGAATTTTCATACTCTTACCTATCCAGAATAAACCCCGACATACAAAATGTATGCCCTGCTTGCAATGCGTCCCCACATGACACCTTCAATTGTAATGTGGAACCAACGCCCCTAACGCCCCTCTCATTATGGTCCACCCCTGTTGAAACAGCAAGTTTCCTTGGACTCCCGTTAGAGGATATTGATGACAATTTGTAATCGGTCACACCTATTGGATGGGGCGATGCACTGCTACAACAACAAAAACTTGGCAATTAAAATTTTTTTTCTTTTTTTTTCGTTCTCACTATACAAGAAATATACTTGCTAACATATTTTATGTTCAATTTATTTGTTAAATTGCAGTTTTAACTGTGAAAAATGTTAGAAAAGTTACCAACGAGTGAGAAAAATAATTTCACTTGCAAAGTGTGAAAGCACGCTTAGTCAAAGCAAATGTCAAATTCTTCTTCTTATGCTTATGAAGTTGGAAGATGGCTACTTTTTCATGTCAGATGGCGCTAGTGTCGCTCGATCTGCCCTTCTCTATAAAAATACGTGCAATTTACTCATAATGCAAGCGATTGTGTAAAACGCATCTTTATGAAAAAGTGCTTATATGACGGGGCTTTTAGTGTTGTCAAGAGAAATTTGTATTAATGTAGCGTGAAGGGCGCTAATTTCGTAATTGCGCCTTGGTGTTGTTGTTGTAGCGATAAGGTTGCCCTCCGAAGGCTTTGGGGAGTGTTATCGATGTGAGTGTCCTTTGCGTTCCGGTAACACAGCACCATTAAGGTGCTAGCCCGACCATCTCGGAAACGATTTATGTGGCCACATTAAACCTTCAGGCCATCCCTCCCTCCCTACCCCAAGTTCCATGAGGAGCTTGGGGTCGCGAGAGCCTCGTCTGTTAGTGAAACAGGATTCGTCACGGATAGGTGAGGTTGACAATTGGGTTTGGAGAAGCTATATATTGCGCTGGCAACCTGAAGGGTTGCGCTACACAGTCCCTTGAATCTGGTATTTTAATCGCCTCTTACGGCAGGCATACCTACCGCGAGTATATTCTGACCCCCTAACCCATGGGGATGCGCTTGGTGTTATGAAATACTTTGACTGCGTATTGTTAAACAGCCTTAGTTATAGCAATTTCTACGTGGGTTTCGCTCAATACCGTAACAGCAACTATGCTTCGGATAGTAGCCGTTTGCACATCAGTTTCTTTTTCTGTAATTTCCCTCGTCATTTCAGTATTTTTCTAATTGACCAAGCGACTTTTTCACAAATGGTGCTGCTCCATTCTGTATATTTTACTACTTATTGCAGTCTCATATTTAGGCACTGTACTTCAAGCCGAAATAGTTTTTCATTGGTAACATTCGTTAGGGGCACACGAACGGCTCAAACCAAAAACATTCATAACGAAAACCAACATTTCAATCATAGACCCAGCAACAAAGAAAATGTGAACTTAATTTCATTCATAAAAAGTGCATTCTAATTCACGCTAAACGTATCTCTTAAGGGCTAATTAAACTTCCTTAACCCTAACGCCATAGTCGTAACCATACCCATATCCATAACCATCTCCAATGTGATCGATTAATGGTGAAAATTTCATAAAAATGAAGAAAACGTAAAAATTTACAAACATATTCCACAAAATATAAGTCTTAGTCATAGCGTATCCAAAACAATGAATAAAATCAACAAAAGTTATTAAATTCACCAACTAAAATATGTTTAGGTTATGGATATGGCGAGAAACCAAAAACCATTGGTTGGCTATGGTATGGTTATGGCGTTAGCGTTATGGTATGGCACCATTAATCGATTACATCGATTTCCATAAGGTTGGTTCGATCAGCTGTTTTTTCTGGTTATGGTTATATGGTAATAAGTCACCACTAATTGGCCCTTTAGATGTGTTCAAAAATTGCAAGGAAATGAATTGTTTTTCTTTTTTTTATTGCAACTTGGTTGTTTTATACATATGTATATGCCATTACTTTTGTCTTGAAAAGCCCTATATTTCCGTTTAATGTCCTTTTGAGTTCTGAAAACCAGTTGCAGCAAACTAAAGCTACCATGAGAAAATGACTGCAGACCTGAGAAGAACATTGAAAGAAATTGCAGAGCTTTCCAGATAAAAATATTGATGTTATCAATTTTAAAAAGCCAATGTCAAATAACCATGTTACAACAAACAAGTGTTTAGGCTGTGTTTGCAAGTACCAAAGAAATAAAAATAAATTTGCTTCGTGACCCTTTCAACATAAGCTTCAAATTTAGGGGCAGACTTCCCACTTGTTTCGTATAGGGACCAACCAAGTTAAATATTTGAGATTGAACTCCGATTGACTGTTAAAATTATATATTGTTATCAATAATATTTCCATTTTGTAAAGCTGCAATGTGGTACGGTTAATGTTTCGCTTCTTTTTCTGTTTTTTTATTTTTTTATTTATTATTATTTTTGCTTAGTTTAAAAATTTATTAGGTAATCAAAAATTTCAGTTAATTCAAAATTGAACTCGGTTAACTCTAAAAGCATGCGGACATCTTCTCTATTCAAACGCATGGATGAATGAATCGCCGTTGAGGCAAACGCCTGAATTGATTATATTCACGCATGCAATAAGTTGGCTGATTTTAAATCAAGGTCGATTATGTTCGTTTAAGCAAGTTGGATCATTGAACACGATCATGTTGCCGAATGTAATAGAAGGTTGTTGTGTTCGATTTTTGCAGTTCATTGGTATGTATATACATATATGTACTCCATATCGCTTTATCTCATTATATGAATTTGCGTATAAAATGCATAAATGCTGTTTCTTTTTTTAATTTGAAGTCTGTTATGTGTATCGTTTAATCATTTCAAAATATCATTAGCACTGTGTGACTGTTTTAATATACTCTCCGTGATATACCTCAAGCAGACAGAATTTTTGCTTAGAAATTCGAATACATTCTTAAAGTTCAAGTACTGGATAACATGACCATTTCCATAGGATGAAGCATATATTGGTCCCAGATTTATTTCTGTTTACCTCACGTACAAGACCTTTCTTTCGCATTTGAAACAAAATGTATATAATTTTATAGCTCTCTTAACGCATATCCTATCGCGTTACGATTATAACTACTCAGTTTTCCCATATTTAACAGGCGATGCTCGTCCAGAGCAGTCACGTAGAAGGTTCGACGTGGTCATGTGAAACCGTTCTCGAGCTAGTCGGGCTAGTATCTAATCTATCGGATCTACATATATCTCAGAACTTAAAAAAAAACCCATCCCGTTTCAGAAACGCGTTGCCATAGCATTAATTCAATATTTTTTAATTAATGACATTTTCACACAGAGACTTAATGAAGTAATAAGTCAAAATTTCTACCATTATAAAACTCAATCTACCAAATACAAGCTCTCATTATTCGGATTTTA
The DNA here is from genome assembly GCA_029619165.1 of Eurosta solidaginis. Taxonomy (NCBI): domain Eukaryota; kingdom Metazoa; phylum Arthropoda; class Insecta; order Diptera; family Tephritidae; genus Eurosta; species Eurosta solidaginis. Next base: position 13,852 of record JARSSU010006364.1, read on the forward strand.
TTGCCAATGCAACAAACGATAATCAAAATTTAATTATTTAAGAAGTTCACGAAAACTAGGAAAGCAGCAGAAAAATGCAGTTTTTATTTTGGCAGTATTTGCAGCAAAAAAAATATGGCTTTCTTAAAGATAGGCATGCATTTGTTAGGTACAACACCTATGAATAATTGCACATTGGGGCGGGTCAAATTGTATGGGGAAAATGCGGGAAAACCTTCAGGTGCACATCCGTTTCTGAATCTATGGGTCATACTGAGTAATATTGTCCATGGGACCATAGGTCTGAAATGAATTTCGAGCCTCCCTAATTTTGTTAGAAAATTTTCTATCCAATCGAATCTGAATTTGATATTTATTTTCATGTATTTTATTTGTGAGAGCCGCTATTTGGATTGGGATATAAAATTTTCTAACGAAATTAGGGACCCATAGATTCAGAAACTGGATGTGCCTTTTCAACAATAAATTTGACCCACCCTACTGCACATGCATTTTATTTGGATTATCTTTTAAAATAAAGAGAAAACGGCTGGTTACTTTTAGTTATTTTTTGTAAAAACCGTTATATTTTTTTGGGGTTGCTGTTCGTTAATGAATCAATTAATTATATCACTAAAGGAATTGTTTTTGCATTTAGTTTCTTTGTGAAATTGCTATAAGATAAGACGCCTATAAAACAAGTTCTGTAGTTTTCCCACCGTAGGTATGTCTGAATTAAGGGGCGACTTAAATCCACAGAACTAATGGTCCTAGCTGTCAAAATCGTTCCCGAGGCCGCCGCGGTGGTACCAGAAGGTGCTGGTATCTGAACGTTCCGAATTCATATCCAGCAAAGTACTGCCCACACCCGCAATATTCTCATAAAAACCTTGAGTAGTGTTATGCGGTTACAAAAACAGCAACAAAAACATGGTATGGCGATTTCGTACTGTCAGCGCATTTAGGTTTGACATTTTAGAAGAAAAACCTTGATAAATTCATCGATCAATGATTTTTTGATTTCGTCATTTGAAATTACAGACATAGAAAAATCAATAAAAATTATACTCTGGCCCAAAATCATTAAAAATGACATGACAGTCTTTGGCAGAAAAAAACTTAGACAATCCGGCACGTTTGCTGTGCCGGCTCTCGTGGGGAATGCAAATTAAGGCGACATTGAGAGTTGTGTAATTTCCTATGGGCAACTCACTAAGCAAAATTATTTCAATTTTTTTTTAATAAAATATAAACTTTATTTGCTTTGTTTCGCCATCTAAGTTAATTTTTTAATTTTATTTTTTAATTAATTTACAAATCAAATTTTATTAATTTGCAAATCAAATTCATTTCTAATATAAATCGATTTTATCGAAGGAAGGGTTTGAAATCACGCAAACTTGGCACCATCCTAAACCATAATATGTTTCTATCTATGAAAAGTGATTTTCGGCCTCAGGAATTTTAGAGTGCATTAAAAGTTCTGAGCATGCTTATTTTATCTGCTTGATAAAGGCGTACCCTTTGAAAAACGTCCTCTCTCGAAAACTTAAAGAACGTCCTATTTTAGATTTTTATTCAAAAATGCCCTATTTCGAAATTTGTTTCGAAATCCCCCATCTGAGCATATTCTATACAGTTTGACGTTAGATAGGGTTTTTACGAAGAAAATCTGAGATGGGGCGTTTTTGAACTGGCAGCTGAGATGGGGTGATATTGCTTCCACCCAGCAATCGATATATGATCCCCACAGAAAGTATATTTTTTTGCCTAGTTAAATTTTTTATATATATATGTATGTATATATTCAAGCAAAATATCTAAAAAAAATTTTTTTGTTAAACAAACTAAATTTTTCATTTTGTAAAACGTTGTAATATAAACTCGCCGTAAATTAGTTTTTCATTAATGTATATATGTATATAAATGTTTGTATATTTTTTTCTCGTTTTCATGCATATAAATATTCTATTTTTATCATTCATGCTCCTCCTTTTATGACATATTGAATTATAATTTTTTTCTTCTATTTACTTTTTTCATATATACCTAGCAAAATTATATGTATGTATGTTTATATAATATAATTTTTACTTAAAACTAAAATGCTCAATCGAAATAAGTCACACCAAACATTTGAACAATTATCGCAAAAACACTCTTTTTTTAACAATTTCTAATATTTTAAATTCAAAAACATGTGTCCAAATAACCAATGCCTTTTTGAACGTTTCTATACCGCCTTTCCAATCAAAAAATTTATATTCATTACTCTGCGGTCGCATTCATCATTATTTTCCATTCATTTCTTGTGTTTTCCTCTTGTCAATTTACAATTCATGCAGACAAAATTCAAGTTGAGTTTTCAAATGCCAGCTGCCCATTTTGGTTTTTACATCAACACCAATCGGCTGTGTATGTGAAATCATGGAAGAACATTTGCTCTTCGTCGGTCAAATGCCTTGGCTCCTTTGGAGGTGTCAGTTGTGGCTTTTCAGATGTAAATTCTTCATCGAAGTTCGATACATCCTCCAAGTGATTCTGAAAAGTTATTTTGTTTTAATTAGTTATATGTGGGCTTACTTTGAAAGAAAGAAAAATATATATGTATACTAGCCTGAGTCGATTTGTATGGACGAAAGCTAACCGATATCGCGCCATCGATTTTTCGATAGGATTCGGGCTAAGGAAAAAAAGTTCCACTACGCATACCCCAAAAAATAATTTTCGAGCCTGCGAGAAAACATGCGAAAGGGTTAATTTTTCGACCAAAACACTCCCCAAAACCCAAAAAATATTTTTTTTGTTCAAAGACTGTTGTAAAAACGTTGGCGATAACAGTGTTTTGAAAAAAAAAGGTTTTATTTTTTGATTTTGGGGTGTTTTGGTTGAAAAAATTTAGTCTTTCGCAATTTTTTTTTCGCAGGCTCGAAAATTATTTTTTGGGTATGCGTAGTGGAACTTTTTTCCTGAGCCCAAATCCTATCGAAAAATCGATAGTGCGATAATATCGGTTAATAAATCGACCCAGTCTAATGTATACATTGTTGTGCAAAACAAAAGCAACAAATTCAATGCAAATATATAACGGACTATATTACGTTAATAAATTTAAAGCAAAGTTTTTTCAAAATATGTAATAGTCACTGCGATTCAACTATTTATAAAACATTCACTAACTTAAAGCAGTTACAACTGAGCACAACAACAGCATAGAGCATAGAGCTGTGCAAAACTAAAGCAACAAACCAATATTTTGGAAACGAACCTTTCCTTCTTAGTAGATTAGGATAATTCCAACTTAAAAGTATGATTGGGTTTCGATATCATCTGTCACTCTCCATTGATTTTTCACAGTGGGGAGTAGCGTTTCATGTCCAAATAAGTTTTTAAACTCGGAAATTTCTGTTTTAAAAGCCCGATGAGGTTTTCGAAGGGATTTAGGGATTTTTTCTAGTTTAACGAATAAGAACTAAAAGCCCGTTGATTTCTAGATGCTAATTTACTAGTTTTGAGTAATATTACGGGTCATTGTTGTACTAAACAATAATTGTATGGTGCATATTCTACTGCTCCTGCAAGTTTATTTTCTTTTAACCTTTCTATAATACAATTGGGGAGTAATATATGTAATCTTTTTCTTATAAGAGTAGAAGGGTCACTCAAAGGCAGGAGAACTGCTTCGTATCATAATTTGGCTACCCAAGTTGGTAATATTTATTTTGCAGACCAACAATGTTTCAAGACGATTGCTCTAACAGCGTTGATCTGAGAATCGTATTGCAAGGTTAAGGTTACCGTCAAAAATTTGCATTATTTATTACCTTTTGGATTCGACTCCAGAACGGCCATCATGAAATCAATAGTCGAGAAGAGAAAAAATCTTTTACTCGGAGACAGGGCCCTTTTTATTTTGAATAATGATGTGGTGTTATAATCGACGGTATTAAGACAAGTGTTATCATAATATGATAGAGTGCAAAATAAATATTTTCTCCAGGGGTTACCAAATTATGATACAAAGTAGTTGTTCTGCCTGTGAGAGACCCTTCTACAAGAAAAAGATTATAGCACTCCCCTCAATTTTATTATAAAAATAAGTTTTAAAAAGAAAAAAACTTGCAGGCGCAGTAGAACATGCGCCAAGCAAGAATTGTTTGACTTTTTTGTTGATTTTCCGACCGGGTGATGTATATTGGAACGATTTTCCGTCTTCACTTGTCAAATTTGGTTCGAATTCGTTCTATTTTGTTGTTGTCGTTCGTTCTTTGTGTGTTTGTTGTTTTGTGTTTAGTTGTTATTGTGTGTGATATCTTTGTTTCTTGTAAACAAGTTTTAAAGTTTGAGCCTTATGTCAGAATTGTGTTTATCTGTTCGTTTATTATTCTACCGTCGAATGTTTTCATTTCTATGTTTTCGAGTACGTTGAGACGTCGGCCTTTTGCTTGTATGTGAAGGACCCTAACTGTTTTATTGATGTTTGCTGGGCAACATTCATTTTCGATCATGTGATTCGCGAAGTTAGACTCTGGTATAATATTTGGGTTCCGTGTTTTTTTGTTGTAATCTCTAATGTGTTCTCTGAACCTAGTTCTTACTTTCCGTCCTGTTTGTCATATGTAACTGTGTTGGCATCCGCAGGTAAGCTTGTATAACGCCGTGGCTTCTAGCTTTCGTCCTAGATTGTTCGATGTTTTGAACGCTGTGTTAATGTTGTATTTTTTAAAAAAGTTTGCCAATTTATATGTTGATTTTCCAGTATATGTCATAGTCGTCCAGGTGTTATTATTTCCCTTTTCATTATTTCTTTTTGGTTCTCCATGCGTCCCTCTGAGCTTATCTACTAGTGCTTTTGTATACCGTGTTTGCAGCAATGTTATATATTACTTCAAGCTCTCTCTTATATGCTTCTTGTGTAAGAGGCGTTTCTTTCAAGTCAATGTACCTTAATGCTGCATTTTTATGATGTTGGGGGTGATTTGAGGTATTATGTATTATTGTGTCGGTGGCCGTCGGCTTTCTATATATGTCGTAGTTCAAATCTTTTCGCTTCTTTGTCAATGTTTATCGCGAGGTCTAGATAGTTGATTCCTCCGTTTTTCGGTTTCCATTGTGAATTTTATATTCCCGTGCTGCTTGTTGAGGTACTCCAGTACAAGCTCTTCGTTATTAGTAGTTAATAAGTTAAGCATAAATGGCACGCCTAATTTGGACTTTAGCTGCTGTATGTACTTTTCTTCCAAATTTTGCATGAACACTTCCATAAGAACGGCTGATGTGAGGCTTCCCATTCTAAGACCGATTGTATGTCTATATATTTTATTGTTGAATTGAAAATAGTTTTGACGTAAAGTGGTTCTAAGCGTATTTGTGATTTGCATAATTTTCACTTTGTCTTTGTATTATGAACTATTGTTGAGCTAACTATGTTTAAAGTCTCCGATAGTGGTATTGATGGGTATAAATCTTTTATCTCAAAGATACCAATTTGCTGCTCTTCTTTAGCACACAGGTACAACAGACAAATACACAATAACAACTAAACACAAAACAATTAACACACCAAACAAAAAAACCGACAAAGAAGGTCAAACGACTAAAATCACAGATTTTTACCTACCCCCAGTCAGCCACACAAATCGATCAGTAAAAAAACCACCCTCGGTTCTGAATGATCACACAGCACATACACATAAATATACACAAGCATCAATTTTTCCACAATACCTGCTCATGAACCTTCGAACTATAAATGCAATACAAGCGATAAAAAACAGATCAGAACGAAAATCGACACTGATGATGGCACAACGCCGAAACCGGTTTGTCTCGAAATCAAATTTGACAAGGGATGACGGCAAATCGTTTCAATATACATCAAGAATTGTTTTGTACAACAATGACCCGTAATATTACTCAGAACTAATAAATAACCATACAGAAATCAGCGGGCTTATAGTCTCTTTTTGTTGCCCAAGAAAAAAATCTTGTATCCCTTGAGACCTTCATTGGGCTTTTTAAAACGGACTATACCCAGGTAAAGCTTATTTGGCACTAAACCGCTACTCCCCGCTGTTAAACATCAATGGTGAGTGACAGCTGAGATCACTACTCATAGCCTTATCACACTTTCAGGTTGGAAGTACACTAACCTACTAAGTAAGAAAGGTTCGTTTTGAAAATATTGGTTTGGTGCTTCAGTTTTGCACAGCTCTATGCTAGGCAAAATACGCATTTGTGGTTTTGTGTTCACTTGTAAACTGCTTTAAGTTAGTGAATGTTTTTATAAATAGTTGACCCGCCAATGACTGTTACATATTTTGAAAAAAAACGTTGCTTTAAATTTATCAGCGTGAAAAAAACATTATATATTTGCATTGAACTTTGTTGCTTTTGTTTTGCACATCACTGTATATACATATACTATGGGAATATTTTGTTTAAAAAAAACATTCTTGCTGCAGGATACAGCTTACTAGGAGCTTCAGCCGTTGAAAAGTCTGTAATTTTATACGAACACTCTTGATACATGTCCAAAAATATCTAGGGGGATATTCAAAAAGACCTGTTTTGGATCCAGGATAGCGATTCCGAAAACGGAATACAAAAATGTTGCCTTTATCAAAAGATATTAACGAAAAATTACCCCGGAGTGCTCCGAAATGGGGTGGGATCCATAGCATTTTTTCCCAGAACACCTTTTGCATTGACGGCCTTCGGCAGCGCTTATAAAAAAATACACTGAGTGGGTCCAACACAGGTTTGGAGACCAAAAACTATATCCGCGCAAAACACTTGTGTTCACAATTTTTCTTTGTGGGTACGTCAAAATCATCAACATTACAAAAACCACATGAAAATTCGCAAATATATCTTGACAGATCCAAAATTCGCGATCCTGGATGAAAAACGCGCCATTTGATACCCCTCTTTATATTTTTGTACGTGTGTTTAGTGTCATGCTGTCGTATAGAATTACCGAAAAATCATGGGGTCATGCACAGTGGTGGCTTTGATTCGCGGTAAGGGTAAATGTGATATCTTTTTGTTCGGTCTGGAGCTGGAATGCCATGCGATAAAATCGCCAAGAATAAGACGGGTTTCACCACTTAGCAGCGCACTGATATAAGGGCGATAGCCTCTTGGACAAACAGGTGGCAGGAGGAATATAGATGTTAATTATTTCTAGGTTAACATCACCTGATGGGACAGTTATGCCTTGACTTTTTAAGGGTAATGTCGGGTTGAAATATAATACTGTATTGCAGAGTATGACGGGTGATAAAATCGGGCCTCCACCATTATCCCTTACGGGATCATTCCTATGATGTTGTAGCCATCACAAGTTCGCAGGTCGGATCTGTCTGTTAGCTTCGTCTTTTGAATTACGACTATTATTTTTATTCATGTAATCGTTTATCTTCGCGATCTTTCCGGTAAACCAATTATATTGCAGATTTCTGAATTGCAACGGGGGGCAGTCGTCACTCTGTGGGTTAGGGATAGGTGAACCCACCTAGATGGGTTAAGGTTTTGTCGTTTGTGCTGTTCGACTGCTGCTGGTGTACCTGGTGTTGATGAGTTGGTACTTGTGTATTGGCAGCACAGTGCACTCGCCAAGGCATGAACTGCATAGGACTGGTGTTACAATCATAAAATTTTTTTGATGTCAAACGGAACACGTGGTGTGTGGAACCCGAAGCTGATGACTCCTTACGGGGGTGCGTGTGCCAAAAAAGGAGGAGATAAACGGGGGCAGGGGATAGTGCTTGGCATTGCTTCAATCCATGCTACGTCGATTGAAGTGATGGTTTGGAGCTGCTGTGTGAGCTGGAGGCCTCGTTTGGCGTCAGCAACAGCGGGCTGTTTATGTGGCGTGCTGAGCAGCGTTGCTTCTGAAAGCTGGTGAATGTATGCTTTAGTTTAAACGGCGGGACGTCTTTGGGGCCAACAGCAGGGAGGAACAAACGTTTTATAAAAATTTCGGGGTCGACGAATATTGGAATATAGCCCAAAACATCCCAACTCATGGAACCATCCTTTGCACATGTGTGGAGTATGACCACAATGATAGGAGTATGACCATCTTAAGTAGCTTATTTTCAGGAATATGTAGCAAAACCAATTCCTAGGGCCGGGGTTGTTTCAATAACTTCCCGCAGTAGGAGGGTATGGAACAGCCCAGCTGCAAAGAGGTGATCCGTGGTCGGAAAAAAAATCCCGAGTCGCTCCGGTACATAGCACCTGCTTCTTCCTCATCTCGTTTTCGTCTTTTCCCTCAAGGGATTGATGGTGTGGAAAAAAGGGCGAGGAGAAAGTGATGGACAGGGCCTGAAACCGGAAAGCGAGAGGTGGGGAAAAAACCTAAAACGAGACACGACATCCGGTTCTATGTACCGAAGCGACTCGGGATTTTATTTCGGATCAAGGACTATCTTTTCAGTGTTACCCCATTTAACTTGTTGTGTCCCTCCCACAAATTGTCATCCTCGGAGCAGCTGTGAACCGTGGTTTTACTGCATATTCCGGAAAAGAATCTGCTTAAGGCGGTCATACTCCTGTCGGAGTGTCACGTGCAAAGGTTGCTTGCATCGTTCGGAAGGTTCTGAGCTAGATGTCAATATTCGTCGACAACGAAATTATTGTTAAACGTTAGTGACTCCCTGCTGTTCGCGTCCAATAACGTCCCGCGGTTCACGTTTAGGCGTACCTCTGCAACCTTCAAGCAGCAACGCAACTCAGCTGGTCACATCAAGTGCCCGCTGCTGCTGGCGCCAAGCAATGCCCGCACCTGCCCGCGTCTCGCACATCCTTTTTTGGCATCCGCACTCGCGTAAGAAGACGCCATCAACTGCTGGTGCCCCGCATAACGGGTCCCACATATCAGCTAAGAATATATACGTTTGGGTCATCAGTCCAAAGCAGTTCATGCCTTGGCCTGTGCCACCTTCATAGACGTTCTGAGCTTAGCAATGGACACCCTCTGACAGGTGCATTCGTTGCACCTTGCTACCACAACACAAGTACCAACTCTTAAACACCAGGAGCAGTAGTCAAGAGACGTTAACAGCCAGATCGGACCTCCGAACTTGCGATGGCTACAACATCCACAGGAATGACCGTGTAAGGGGTAATGGCGGAGGCTGTGCTTTTATCAGCCGTCATACCCTGCGAAACAGCCAATTTCAACCCAACATCAACCGCAGTGGAAAAAAGCTTCGAAAGTCAAGGCATAACTGGCCGGTCATGTGATATTAACCTAGATATAATTTGCATCTATATTCCCTCTGCCGCCTGCTGTCCAAAATACTATCTCCCTGATATCAGTGCGCTGCTAAGTGGTGACAACCACCTTAAGCTTGGGATTTTATCGCATACCACAAACTCTGGATCCAGCCTACAAGTCGACAGCACTTGCGCATACTCCTCTCAATACAGTTATGAGCAAATTTCATCACCTCTGACCGGTGGACTTTAATTAATTTGAAAAATGAAAATTGGAAGGACTATTAAACTTTCACAAATAAATCTTTCGCTTCTTTCCCCCTTCTTAGAACACCTGAAATCATACCACACTTCCCGGCCGAAGCTGCAATCCTAGCATGAGACCGTGACCTAACGAGACAGCTTGACCCTAGAGACCTCCCCCAGCGCGATAGGGGGTTAGAACATACCCGCGGCAGGTATGCCTGTCGTAAGAGGCAACAAAAATACCAAATAGATTCAAGGGGTTGTCAGCGCAATATATAGCTTCTCCAACGCAATTGTCAACCCACCTATCCGTGGCGAATAATGTTTTATTAACAACCAAGGCTCTGCCGACCCCGAACTCCTCATGGATCTAGGGGTTGGGAGGGCGGTATGGCCTAGAAGGCCGCATGTGGTCATAACAAATCGTTCAAGAGATGGTCGGGCTTAGTATCGGATCTGCATCCGGCCAAGGACGATCAACATCGATAACATTCCCCAAGGCCTTCGGAGAGAGTCCTTATCGCTACAACAACAATAACCCTAGAGAGCTGCAATAGGATATTATGCGGTTGGTAAATGAACAGAAACGTGCCAAATGGGAAGAGCATCTAAAAACTGTAACCTATCTGTGGATGTCGACAAATTGTGATCAACCTCAAATCCTGGTCTAAGCCGGCAAAACACAGCCTTAAAATTTCCATCGCCTTTGGTTGTAAAACTCTGTCGAACTTGAAGAAATTTGCGAGCGATTTCTGCCGGCAATTCGCAATGCATCCTTTCATCCTAGACGCCGTGCAAACTGACTGGCACATGAACACAAGCACGACGTGCCGCCCATTACCATCACCCCTACAGAGGTTAAAAAAGCCAAAAGGCCAAGCCCTCTAAGTCAATAAGCCAAGACGGTATAGCCATGACAATACTGAAACAATTGTTGGGCCTTTGTGACGTTCCGGAAACCAAAACCATTAAGGTAGTAGTCCGACATTTCGGGAACGACTTGATTTGATGAAGTTAAACCTTCTGGATTATCCCATTCCCTCCGTCCGTGAGGACCTTGAGGTACCGAACCTCGCCTTCTAAAAATGTGTTTGACACTTTCTTAATTGTACGGGATTCGTATCGCGTAGATGAAGTTTAGAAATGTTTGGACTAATTATAAATAGCGGAGCATAAATCCCCATCCCTCTTTTTCCTCTTAACATCCCATTCCTTTTCCTCTCACATTTCTTCAACTCCTCCCCTAATCACTTCCCTTCCTTTTTCCCGCCTTGCAATTCTTCCTCCTATACCTTTTCAACTAATTCCTTCCCTCTGCCTTTCCCATTCACTTTCTCTCTATATTTGTCACCTTATATTCACCTTCTCCTACCTAAAGTCTCATATTTTCTCAATTTCCTAACTCTCACCCATTCATCCCCCTCAAAGGGTTAATATACCTACTTGTCGATATCTTGTATATATAACCTATCTAAATATAATTTTTATTTACAGTTACACTTACAATTGTAGGCACAAACGGCGGCTTCACTTTACGTAACAGCAAATCATCCCAACTAATTGAACGGAAGAATGCTTGTTTTTTAACATCCTCAGCATCACGCTCAGACGACCCCAATCTACGTTCAGGATTTTTTCGTAGAAGCTAGAATAAATTAAAATTAAATAAGTATTAAAATTGTTTGTGCTTAAATTTAAATGAATTAAAATTACCCGACGCATAATTGCAATTGCCTCAAGTGATAAAAAACGTGGATAGCGCACTTCATCATTCACAATTGAATCAAATACTTCTTCCTCATCATCGCCTGGAAAGGGAGACTGTAAAGAATAACAATTATTAATGGTAATAAAAATATTTATGTTTGTATTCTTAATGGTGTGTTCTATTTTTATACTCAGCGTGCTTTGCATACAGAGTATATTAACTTTTATTGGATAACGGTTGGTTGTACAGGTATAAAGGAATCGAGATATATATAGACTTCCATATATCAAAATCATCAGTGTCGAAAAAAATTTGATTGAGCCATGTCCGTTCGTCTGTCTGTTAACACGATAACTTGAGTAAATATTGAGATATCTCCACCAAATTTTGTGCACGAGCTTATCTGGAGCCAGAATAGATTGGTATTGAAAATGAGCGAAATCGGATATAACCACGCCAACTTTTAATATATATGTATAACATTTTGGAAAACATAAAACCTGATCATTTAGTAAATAATACACCTAGAATGTTGAAATTTGACGTGTAGACTGACATTGAGACTCTTGATAAAAATTTGAAAAAAAAATTTAAAATGGGAGTGGCATCGCCCACTTGTGATAAAATCAATTTTACAAATATTATTAATCATAAATCAAAAATACTTAAACCTATCGTAACGAAATTAGGCAGAGAGGTTGCCTTTACTATAAGGAATGCTTTGAAGAAAAATTAACGAAATCGGTTAAGGACCACGCCCACTTTTATATAAAAGATTTTTAAAAGCGTCGCAGACGAAAACAATACGTACAACTTAGCAAAAAAGAGGTTTGTATCAATAGAATTTTACTTTCTAAATTGAATTATAACATTAAATTAGAAAACACTAAAATTTTTGAAGATGGGTGTAGTACCGCCCCTTTTATGACTAAGCAATTTTCTAAGTTTCGGGAGCCATAACTCGAAGAAAAATTAACATATCGTAATGAAATTGTGTACACATATTTTCCTTATAACAGAAAATATTTCTAGTAAAAATTAACGAAATCAGTTAAGGACCACGCCCACTCTTATATAAAACAAGTTTAAAAGGGTCGCAGGCTAGAATAATGAGCTATAACTTAACAAAAAATAGTTTTGAATCAATGATATTTCACTTATCAAGTTATACTGTAAGAGGAAATGGGGAGACATTTTTTTTAAATGGTCGGTGCCACGTGTTATGTAGAAAAGTAATTTATCTGAAATCAAATGTACAATTGAAGCTCACGCTGAGTATATAATGTTCGGTTACACCCGAACTTAGACACCTTTACTTGTTACTTAATATTTAAGAATTCTTCAGCTTAACACCGGCTTCTAATAATTTCAGTTTCTCTTAAACAAAACTAATAATTGAATATTCAATTATAAGCCGGTTTTAAGCTCAGGTAATAAAAATATAAAAAAGCAAAAATAATAATGAAGTATCTTTAAGTATAATTACCTCGCCAACAAGCATTTCAAATATCAAAACACCCAAACCCCACCAATCCACAGCGCGTGTATAAGATGTTTCAGTTAGCACTTCGGGTGCCAAAAATTCAGGTGTACCACAGAAAGTGCCAGTACGATCACCGAATCCCATGCCTTCCTTGCATAAACCGAAATCGGCAATTTTCACATAACCTGTAAGAAAAGTGAACATATTAAATTATATTTAAATCAAAGTCCCTATAATAATAATAAGCAGTAATAAAGCACAGTACAAAATATCTAGAAATCAGTATACACAGAAAGTAGTCGTGGAAGCTCAAGTAATGGAATGCCTACGTACTATTTGGTCCTCGTTTAATATGCAGCTACACAAAACAGAACATCTAGTGAGAAACTAGAGCGGATATGCGGCTTGTTGTTGTTGTAGTAGCGAAAATGACACTCCCCGAAGGTTTTGTGGAGTGAGCGATGTTCATGGTCCCCTGCCGGATGCAGATGCGGTACGTTCCGATAACAAGCAACATTAAGTTACTAGCCCGACCATCTCGGGATTTAGTATCCCGCCGAAATTGAGGTCGCCAGAGCCTCGGAGAAGCTATAAATTGCGCTGGCAACCTCGTGAAAGGGTTGCCCTTCACAACCCCTTGAATCAATTTGGTATTTTAGTCGCCTCTTACGGCAGGCGTACCTGCCGCGGGTATATTCTAAGCCCCCTAACCCGATAAGGGGAGATTTGAAAACATGTCTGACGTCAGCACTGTATAACACTCTGTGCATCCCAACCGTAAACCTAAAAGCCAAGACAACATTAACAAATGCAAAAAGATTTATTGGCATCTAAAACATCATTTATCAATGCGCGGGCAGCAACAGAACAAGGTGCAAGACAATTACTTAAACGGCACCCTTTTAACTTTTACAGTAACAGCTAGGCGGCCTTTTAAGGCAACAATCTTTTGTATAGTATAACAATAAGAAGCTTTTTAGAGTACAAACAAGCCCATGAAATGTTTGGTAAGGAGAAACTTACACCTATGTATATTGGAATCCGAAACATAACGAAAATGCGCATGAGATGGTAAAGCAAGGCGGCACTTTTGAAGCGACTTCTACGCCAGACTGGCAAAACGTGTATAATTGGCGCCACCGTTGGAAACTTCAGCCTCCACGACCAAACCTCACCTACCGAAATATAGTCACATCCAGTACTAGGTGCAAACATAAAAAAACCCATCAAGCTAAATAGCTGTCCTCAAATCTAAAAACACTCAAACATGTCAGATCACTAAACTCCACGACCACTTTTGTGCGCCTAAAGCGTGAAAGATAAAAACACGAGGAAAGCTATCTGCTCTCTGGGAGCACCGATTAGCCCGAAGTATGGTATAATGCAGAATTCCGCGTTGCAACTGAAATAAAGCACGCTACCTTCAGGACCACGTTGATATCAAATACAACAAACAAAATATGCGAACACTATCAAGATGTAAAAAAAGGACGCCAAGAGGGATAACGCCTTCCAATTTTACTAAAACATTCGGCGACAAACGGACACAACGACCTGGTAACCGATGCTCAGAGAATGTTTGGATTATGGAGTGAACAATTCTCGGCGCCCTTAAATGGAAACAACGACGAAGAACCCAGGGAAGATGCTGAACATAATCTAAAATTGAATTCGATGGAATTAATGTTTCCCCACACGACTATGAAGGGATAGGAATAGCAATATCCATATTAAAAATACCGGAACAATCCTTATCGACCTGTTAGCGCTGAAAAGAAGGTTATGGGAAACAAAAAGCCGACGGGCAAAAGAGGGCATGAAAGTTGTTGGCAAAGAGAGCAAGGAAGAAATGTTTAGGATGTGGAAAGAATGATGGGAAAATAAACAAGGCAGATGGACAGCGAAACTAATCACATATTTTGAAGCATGGAGAGCTTACCCAAATGCTCTGGGCACGGGTATTTCAAAACTACCTGTACAGGATACAAAAAAGCCGAAGAACGTAAGTGCGTTTACGGCGATGCAGACGAAGACTATGCTGAAGCCACTCTCTTGGAGCCAGAATGGTGTGGTCCAGAAGAGTGTGGCAAGAAATTAGTGAATTTGTAGAGTAAAAATGCGAAGTCCGAAAACAAAAAAAATTTTAAAACAACAAAGCCGCGGACGCTAATATATTTCTTGGGGAGCTAAAAAAATGCGGTGGCGAGGAGTTTGTAAAGCACATGCATCAATATCTATGCATATTAGAGTCGAACGAGTTCATGCCTGACGATAATCTAAGTCATTTGCCCAATTCAAACCCGACATCAGCAAACTGCAAACACCAAATTGGAAGAGAAGCTCGTCCTAAATCTCCTGGAAGGAACTCATCAAACTATTTTTTGTGTAACATAGCTTCTTTGAACTGAGTAGTCCAAAGGAAACTATTCTCTCAGCAAAGAAAAATCATGGCACTGCTCATAGATTATTTGAGAAAAAAAATGTCGACTGATTTATGGTCCTCTACGCCTAGATCTAACCATGAGCTGTATAAGCTTAACCCGGAGAAGAAAACCATCCATGCCAGAACCATTCCTAGGTGGCAACCAACTCGGATTTTCAATGGAAGCTAAATAAATAGGGATTACATTGGACAAAACCCTCACGTTAAATGTTCATCCAGATGCTACCTTAAACAAAATGGTTATACTGGACATTTGATAATGTTGTGAAGCCAATAGTTACATATGCTGCCTTAGTTTGGTGGCCGAAGATCATGCAAATAACTGCTATAATAAAACTAAGCAAACTACATGGAAAAGCTTGTATTGGGATAACCGGTATGATGAGAATGCCCCCTGTTGAAGCGCTACTGTGCGCCCCTTGTCATATGAGGGCCAGGTTAGCCTGAATGTCTCACACGACGATATGGCTGACCATAGTCCATTTGCAATTCTTATAGTGTTTGTGTTCACACGAAGCCTGAAAGTGACCATGGGTATACCTACCGAATCGTTTCCCGGAAGGATATGGTCGGTGGTGCCTCTTATGGCCAGCTCGTCTGCTCTGCAGTTGCCTTCAATATCCCTGTGCCCAGGTACCCATATAAGGCTGATATTGAAGTGCTGAGCCATCTCGTTAAGAGATCTGCGGCATTCAGTGACCGACTTTGCGTTGTCGACGAATGAATCCAGGGCCCTTAATGCGGCCAGGGCTGTCTGAGAAAATAAACACCCGTTTACCATCCTTAGGCAGACCCGAGATGATTCACAGCCCTGTGTATTGCCAGCATTTCTGCTTGGTAAACACTACAGTGATCTGGTAGGCGAAAAGAGACCTCTAGACGCAGATCCGCACTGCACATAAGACTTCAAAATATGTCTGAGTCTGTTTCACAGATCTATCGAAATTTCATGACAAAAAACAGGAGCTGATATCTATGGACCTAACTTCAAGAAATCGATACCAATGGGATGCTACCCCAAAATTTTTCTGGCAGAATTTCATGCAATACAAGTTTGCGGTAGATAATGTCTACGGAGCGGATTAACCTCTAGGAGTATCCTCTTATCTCAGACAGCCAGGCAGCCTTGCGTGTCTTGCATTGTTACATAACTACTTCTAAGCTATTAGATTAATGCACTGTATGCCTAAATGATCCAGGAGCCAAAAACAAGGTTTTATTAGGATGTGTTTCCCGCTATCAGGGACATAAAGATAATGAGCAGGCAGACTACCTACCCAAGCAGGGTGGTGTAGCAGCATTCTTAGTCCAGAGCCCATCTGTGGATTTACTAAGGCATACACTAGGAAAGTCATAAGTAGAAGATAACGCAGTTTACACAACAATAGATTCACTGCCCATAGCAAGGACAGGTCAAATTGTTTATGCTGCAAGCAACGAGCCAGCGAATGCGTCGCTTTGGCAAGCACAGACTGCCGTCAACGTGGCGTGGCTCTTAATCCCCTCGTGATATGAAGTAAACAGGTCTTTAGAGGTGCTTTAATACATTAACAGCTTCCACATACAGTAATAGGCTAAAAGGTCAAGCATAACAGATCTAAATAAAGGTCGTACTTCATTTTGGAGCCTTATACACAGCCATACCCATTTGACTCTCCAATTGGAGCCAGTAATAAGATTGAAGTACTGGAGCGATTCGTTAGACAGTTAAACTTTTTGACCTGTGAAGCACAAATAAGTAAGAAAATCCTGGCTTGTTGACAAGTTTTTCAGTTCGCTCGTGGAGAACGTGTCACCAATATAGCAATTCAGTCTATTTGATGTGCTAAAGAAACTTACACATAGTTATTAGCTATACCTTGGTTTAGACTGGTCATTTATTAACCGATATCGCGCCATAGATTTCGATAGGATTTGGCCTCAAGGAAAAAAAAGTTCCCTACGCATACCAAAAAAATATTTTCGAGCCTGCGAAATTTATTTTTTTTTACCTTTTTTCGACTTTGATTTTTAAGGTTTTTTCATTACCTACTAAAAAATTTTCATTTGATTTTTTTTTTTAAAAGTTTGATCGGCACGTTTTTAGCGAACATTTTTGGGTCGCACAGGGTATACATATGAACATTTTTTTAGTAGGTCATGAAAAAACTTTAAAATGAAGTCGACAAAAATGAAATTCGCTAGGCTCGAAAATTATTTTTTTGGGTATGCGTAGTGAACTTTTTTCCTGAGCCCAAATCCTATCGAAAAATCGATGGCGCGATATCGTTAACTTTCGTCCATACAAATCGACCCACCCTAATAACTGTGTTGGCAATATAAATACTTTCACATTTTAAACACTCACCCTCGGTATCCAAAAGCGATTATCCAACTTTAAATCACGATAATAAATTTTGTTTTCATGCAAATACTTGTAGACCAGTACAACGCAAGCGGCATAAAATACAGCGCGCGTTCCGAAAATACATCGGTATGAATGTGCATCATCAGATCACCACCGGCTGCATATTCCATAACAAAGCAAACGTGTTGCTGTAAAGAAGTTATACAAATAATATGCATATTAATAACTAAACAACAACAAATTCCAGTTCCGTCTCTCTACAACTCACTTCGGTTTGGAAACACGCATACAAATTGACCAAAAATGGATGACGCATCAGGAAAAATTTACTTTGGATTGTATTGTTGTTCATTTTTTCTTATTTATGTTTCTAAATTACTTATGTTTTTTTAATTTGTTGGGGGGGGGGGGGGGGGGGAAGGGGGGGGGTGGGGGGGGGGGGAGGGGGAGGGGGGGGGGAGGGGGGGGGGGGGGGGGGGGGGGGGGAGGAGGGGATTGATGTATTTGGGGGGGGGGGGGGGGGGGGGGGGGGAAGGGGTTTGGATATTTATTTTAATTTATTTTTAGTTTGGGGGGGGGGAAGGGGGGGGGAGGAGGGGGGGGGGAGAGAGGGGGGGGGGGGGGGGGGGGGGGGGGGGATTCTGTTTGGGGGAAGGTATTTTATTTTCTTATATTTTTTTTTTATTATTTGTGGGGGGGGGGGGTTTTGAGTGGGGAGGGGGGGGGAGGAGGGGGGGGGGGGGGGGGAGGGGGGGGGGGAAAAGGGGGGGGGGGGATGGGGGGGGGGAGAGGAGGGAGTTAATGTTTTTTAATATCTGTATTTTTTTGTTATTTCATATTTTTTAGTTTTTTTTTTGAAGGGGGGGGGGGGGGGGGGGGGGGGGAGGAGGGGGAGAGGGAGGTTTCATTTATTTTTTTTATGGGAGGAGGGGAGGGGGGGGGAGGGGGGGGGGGGGGGGGGGAGGGGGGGTGGTATTTCGATTTTTAAGGGGGGGGAGGGTGATTTGGGGGGGGGGGGGGGGAGGGGGGGGGTCCTTTATATATTTTTTTTTTCTTTTTTTTTGGGGGTGTGTGGGGTTATATTTTATTTTTGTTTTTGTATGCTTTCATTAAGTTTGGGGAGGGTGGGGGGGTTTTGGGGAGAGGGTATTAGGTGATTGGGGGGGGGGGAGGGGGAGGGGGGGGGGAGGGGTGGAGGGGAGGTATTTTGAGAGTGGGTGATTGGTTTCTGTGGGTGGGGGGAGGGAAAGGGGGGGAGGGGGAGGGGGGTGGGGGAGGGGGGGGGGGGGTGGGGAGGAGAGTGGGGGGGGGGGGATTATTTATTGGGTGTGGGAGGGGGGTGGGAGGGGGGGGTGGTTGGGAGGGGGGGACTTTCTTTTTTTTTTTTAGTTTTATTTGAGAGGGGGGTAGGTGGTAGGGTGGTTTGTGGTTGGTGGGGGGGGTTTGGGGGGAGGGGGGGGGGGGGGAAGACAGGAGGGGGGGGGGGGGGGGGGGGGGGGGGGGAGGGGAGGGGGGGGGGGAGGGTAGGGGGGGGGAGGGGGGGGGGGGAGGGAGGGGGAGGGGGGGAAGGGGGGGGATTGGGGGGGGGGGGGGGGGGGAGGAGGAGGGGGGAGGGAGGGGGGGAGGGGGGGAGGGGGGAGGGGGGGGCGTTTTGGAGGAGGGGTAGGTGTTTTTTTTTATTAACTTTTGTTTTTTTGGTGGTGGGGGTTATTGTTTTTGTTGAATTTTATTTCTTTTGGGAAAAGGGGGGAGGGGGGGGGAGGGGGAGGGGGAGGGGGGGTGGGGTAATTTATTACTGTTTTTAGGGGGGGGAGGGGAGGGAGGGGGGGGGGGCGGGGGGGAGGGGAGGGGGGGGGGAGGGGAGGGGGGGGTAGGGGAGGGGGGGGAGGGGGGGGGGGGGGAGGGGGGGTGAGGGGGGGGGAGGGAGGGGGGGGTTTTTTTATTTTTTTTTTTTTATATTTTTTTTGGTGGGGGGGGAGGTTGAATTTTTGGGAAGGGGGGGGGGGGGGGGGGGGGGGGGGGGGGGGGGGGGAGGGGGAGGGGGGAGGTAGGGGGGGGGGGGGGGAGGGAGGGGGAGGTTGTATTCTTCTATTTCATAATTGTTATGTTTTATTATATTTCATGCTTTTATTGATTTTATTATTTCATTTTTGTTTATTCTTATTTTTGTTGTGGGAGAGGGTTTTTTCATTTCTTCGTTTAATTTTTTTTAATTTCATTAATTTTTTTATTTTTTGGGAAGTTTGTTTTTTTATTTCTTTATTCCTTTATTAATTTTTTATCTATACTATTGGTGGTGTTATTTTGTATGGATGTGTTTTAAGATTCTTTAATATTTTTGGTTTGTTCTTGATCTGTGTTATTTATTAATTTGTTGGGGTTTGTGCTTTAATTTTCTTTTATTTTTTTTTTTATGGGTTGTGTTTTTTTTTTTTTTTCATTTTTCTTATTCATTTTTATTATTATTTTTTTTGTTTGGAGTTTTTTTTGTGTGTATATTTCTTATTACCTATACACTTTTTTTGGATTCATTTTTGGTGTTTTTCATGTTTTTACTTTTTGGAGGTGGGGGGGGGGGGGGGGGGGGGGGGGGGTTATTTTTGGATTTACATTTTTCTTTATTTTGGTGTGTTTTTGTTTTCATGTTTTTTTTGTGTTTGTTTTTGTTGGTAGTTTTTATGTTGTGGTTGGGTGGGGGGTTTTTTATTTTTTTGTATTTGTTAATGCTCCGATAGTAGTTTTTTAGGTTTATTTTTTTTTTATGGTTTTGTTTTTTATTTGGTGTTTTGCTTTTTTTTATTTATCCTCATTTTTTTTTTTGATTTTGTGTAATTGGGATGTGGTGTGTACTTATGGTTTTTTTGTTTGTGTTGGTTTTTTTACGTTGTGTTTTTTTTGTATTTTATAATTTTTAGTGTGGTTTGTATGAGGGTGTGTGGTGTGTTGGGGGTTTTATTTTATATTTATATTTTTTTTTTTTTTTTTATGTATGCTTTTCCGATATGTGGGGGGGGTGTTGATTCATTTTTTTGGTGGGTTTGGAGGGGGTGGGAAGGGGCGGGGGGGGGAGGGGGAGGGGGGGGGGGGGGGGGGGGGGGAGGTGTGTTTATTGCGGGGGGGGGTTAGTTGGCATTGTGTGGGTGGATATGCGGGGGGGCAGGGGGGGGAGGGGGGGGGGGGGGGGGAGGGGGGGGGGGGGAGGGGGGGGGAGGGGGGGGGGGGGGGGGTGGGGATTCATATTATTTTTTATATCTGAGTTGCATTTTAATATTATTCATTATTGTTTGTATGTAGGTGTGGTGTTGGTTTGTTGCTTCTATTTTGTTTGTACGTGGTTTTTTTTTGTTTTCAATCATTTTACCTTTAATATTTCATATCTTCTTTCCTTTTTTTGTTTTTGTTTGGTCTGTTTCTATTATTCAAGTTTTCTACTTTCTTTATTTTTATTAGAGCTTTTTTTACTTTACCTTTTTTTTTTTTTTTTTTGTGTTTTTCATTTTTTTTTTCTTTTTTCTTTTTATTTTTTTTATTATTGGGGGGGGGGGTGGGGTGGGGGGTCCACTTCGAAAATACGCTTCTCACTTAATAGCGATTCAACTTCATCACGTGCTATAATATCACCCTTTTTCAACGCCCTTTTATAGCAAAATACTCATTATTGCTACGTAATTGTGACAAAATTACTTTGCCAAAATGTCCACGTCCCAAAACGCTCAACAAACGGAAATTCTCAATGGCCAACATAGCTTGTGGCATGGTTACGCCACCGATTGCCTGTGATTGGCGACGTGATTCATAAGCCGAATCACGATATTGCAAACCACGTGCAACATTGCGACGTCCACCAACACCACTTGCCGGCGCTGGTTACTATTGGTGGTGGTGGCATAGGTGCAACATTGAGCTCGTATTGATTCTGATAGATAGGCTGTTGTTCTTGTTGCTGCTGTGCTGCTGCCGCTGTTGTTGTTGTTGATATGGTGTCGCAGCAACTGTTGGTGTTGCGTAACTTTGACGTTGTGCTGCTTGTGGGAAATGTGGCGCCTGCACTGCAGCCTGCCCGTAGACTGTGGGGTGTTGGTGGCTCTTGTACAATTGGTGAGTCGGGCACATATTGCTTTTGTTGTTGTTGTTGTTGATTATTATTGATGCTACTGTTGCTGACCGATAAATTGCCGAATTGTGGTATAATCTAGAAGATGGCAATACAGTTGATTAATAACTTATTTAAAGATGATTTCAGAAATATGTGTGTTTGTAAATTTTAGTTTATTATAAACAATAATTTTTTTAATAATAATAATTGATTTAATTAATATGTAAAACAACATATTTCAAAACTTGCAAATATTTAGTAAAATAGTTTGTGATCAGCCATTGCTGGTTAAAGCTTAGTGTAACACAACAGTCAAGAAAGCTCGTGGCTGCTTTTTACAAGCTCATTTTTAAAACAGCACATCTGCACAGCTAAATTATTGCACTTTATGAACGAATGTAGCTCGGGCGTAAATAATAATTGAATATTATGTAAGACGGCAGAAACATGACTTGTATAAGGAATTTATCTCATACTATTAATAATCATATATATTATTTCTAATCGCTGTTTTTTTGTACGGGTCCCTTTTTCGCTCTTATTTGGAATCCAAATCTATAAATAAAGTTTTGGTTGTAAATATAGATATTCGCGCTATTAGCGAGCGTTGGGCAATTTTGGTAGTAGAGCTTTTGTTTAGCTATATTTTATTAAAATAATTTGTTAAAAATAAACGATTGTGAGCACACAAAGAAATCTATTTGTACTATGGTACTATTGTGAATATTTGCACTGCATTACCGGCAGTTGCTACCATACGCCAGATGGCAGCGCAAGCTGTAAGTTTTAATTGATTGATAGAACAGCTGATTTCTGTTGATATTTGATAAGATACTTTTATATTGGTTGCACTAGATGCGCACGGGTTGGGCTCGTAATAACAAGGGCCTGTAACTCACATTTTATTCTTTAGTATTTAAGGTCAAGCATCTTAAGTTAGATCTACATTGTGTACAAAGGCTTTATCTATAAACAAAAACCACTAATTCGTTTTGCACACAACTGTACTGTGAGATTCTCTTATAGCGTTTTCTTTTCTGGCAAAAGTGTTAAGCTTTTTGTACGCCACGCAAGGGTTTAATTATATTTTGTTCTATTCTAAAAGCAGGTAACGCCTGTTATGTGGTATTTCGTTCTTTTGTGAAAATTGTTGCCTGCTCGCAACACAAAAGCGTTACACTTTTACCCAGCATAAAATGGCGGCGTGGCAGTGCAACTCTGCTAAACCAGCTCATCGTGACAATTTATTTTCGTAACTTCACAAATTTTTAGCGAAGAAAATTGAAATGAAGGAAATAATTGCTAATGAATTTTATTATCATTGACAGCGCGTTTATGAAAATCAGCTAATACACGGGGTAGCCATTTATGTCTTTGCATGCACTATAAATGTTGAAAATTTTCTAGGGTAGGAGTAACTATGTATATTAAGGCTTTACCATTTACATTAGGCAATAATTTATTTCAGAAAAGAAAACGCTATTAAAGAACACGTAGGATATAGACAAGCGTCATCTCCGCAAGCACTATGCTGAGATCCGGCACCTGCCTACTAAGCCCTTTGATCTAGAAAAGCATCAGTAGGCTCTAAACCTAATCACACGGAGTCGGTAAAAACCTTCGCTAGATCGTGCCCATTGAAAGTGGTTATCAATATATACTATCCAACCCTTGCAGAAGAAGAAAGCAGACTACCAAGGGAGACATGAGTTACCGTGACCCAACTTTTTTCTGAATACTGTAATAGTGTAACATGGTGCAGCAAAATACTACAATTAAAAATTATTATGGTTGAAAAACACGCCCTCTTTTTATGCCCATTCTTCCGTATGTCCGATCGTCCATCCGTTAACACGATACATTTAGAGCAAAAATTGAGATATTTTCCAAAAATTTAGTATACAAGCTTATCATATATCAAAATATATTGGTATTGAAATGGTCGAAATCAGATTTTAAACCACACGCACTTTTTCGATATCGAAAATTTCGAAAAATGAAAAACTTGACACCATGGGCAAAGAAACATTGGTAAAGTGGTGAAATTTGGCGAGTTATAAGAATTTATGACAAATGTTAATTTGGTACAATTTTAAAAAATAGGCATGGCACCGCTCACATTTAGTAAAACTTGAAAGTTTTGAAAGCCGTAAATCATAAGACGTTGGTATCATTGGTTTAATCTTGAAAACTATCTTAAAATACTTTTCCGCATTTTCCTACCTTAATGTCGCGAAAAACAAGAGTAAATAAGAAATTTTTGAAGATCAGATTCGTCGCTCGATACAAAAAATTCTATCACAATCGATCTTAACATTTTAGGCAACACAAACACTGCAGCGTTGTATTGTTCTTTAAAGCTTTGTATGAGCACCTACATGAGTGTAACAGAGGTTGTGTGTAGTCCGTTTATTTGACCGAGTTAACAAGAACGCGAAAAAAACGATTACGAAGGCGTCGTGACGTCGATACCAGATTGTCTTCAAGCCACAATTGTTAAGTTGAAACAATAAACCTTTCCAACAAAAAGTTCAAACTCTTATCCTGATCACGTTTAAAAGAGATCTAAACTGTAGGTTTATTTTTATACTCAGCGTGCTTTGCACACAGAGTATATTAACTTTGATTGGATAACTGTTGGTTGCACAGGTATAAAGGAATCGAGATAGATATAGACTTCCATATATCAAAATCATCAGTGTCGAAAAAAAATTTGATTGAACCATGTCCGTTCGTCCGTCCGTCTGTCCGTTAACACGATAACTTGAGTAAATATTGAGATATCTTCACCAAATCTGGTACCGAGCTTATCTGGACTCAGAATTGATTGGTATTGAAAATGAGCGAAATCGGATGATAACCACGCCCGCCTTTTTATATATATAACATTTTGAAAAACACAAAAACCTGATTATTTAGTAAATAATACACCTAGAATGCTGAAATTTGAGACTCTTGATAAAAATTTGAAAAAATTGTTTAAAATGGGCGTGACACCGCCCACTTGTGATAAAATCAATTTTATAAATATTATTAATCATAAATCAAAATCGTTAAACATATCGTAACAAAATTCCAGAGAGGCTGCCTTTACTATAAGGAATGCTTGAAGAAAATTAACGAAATCGGTTAAGGACCACGCCCACATTTATATAAAAGATTTTTAAAAGGGTCTTGGACGAATAAATAAGCATAGCTTTGCAAAAACGAACTTTATATCAATGGTATTTCATTTCCCAAGTGGATTTATAACAATAAATAGGAAAAACTTCACATTTTAAAAAATGGGCGTGGCACCGCCCGTTTTATGAATAAACAATTTTCTATGTTTCGGGGCCGTAACTCGAAGAAAAAATTAACGATTTTCCCTATAGTAGAAAATATTTCTAGTAAAAATGGACGGGATCAGTAAAGACCACGGCAACTTAGATATAAAACAAGTTTAAAAGAGTCGTAGACTACAATAATAAGCTATAACTTAGCAAAAAATTGTTTTGAATCAATGATATTTCACTTATCAAGTTTTATTGTAAGAGGAATGGGGAGACATTTTTGTTTAGAAAAGTTATGTAGTGTTATGTAGAAAAGTAATTTATCTGAAATGAAATGTGCAATTCAAGCTCACGCTGGGTATATAATGTTCGATTACACCCGAACTTAGACACCTTTACTTGTTTGATATTGTTTTACTTCTTAGTTGGTGACTATTTAACTAATAGCGTTTTCTTTTTCTGAAAATAATGTCGCCCTATTGGTTATTCTCTGCTCTATCGTAAGTTTGTATGTCACTTTCACAAAATATTTCCCACTGAAAAAGATAGAAAGGTACCATTTCCTACAAACTCAGCTTTTTGCAGAGCGCCAGATAACCGAGATCAAAAATTAGAATTTGAGAGTGCAGCATGAGGGTAATATTTTACCAGAAAGAAAACGCCATAACATTACATACTTTTTCAAGAGGACCATTACCCACTGTTATCCCCTGACAAATTTACACTTCAATCATTACTTTACCTGCACGGAATATTTTTTCTTTGGCAGATTTCGTTGCAAATTTATCTTCACTTTTAGTAGGGAATGTTTCCGCCAACGTCACTGTCACAGGTGGTGATAGTATTGACTTAAATTTAAGCGGACTAGCCAATTCTATATAATCGCTTACACTTTTCGTTTCAAGTTCAATTTCAGTTTCGATTTCATTATCAGTTCGTGTTGGACTAGCCGTTGTTGTTGGCGAAGTAGCAATCTCATTTTCTTTATCGGCTATAATGTGTAAGTTTGTTGTTGTTGTTGGTGGTGGTGGTATATTTGTTGTGATTGTTGGGCATGTTGTTGCAGTTGTTGTTGTTGTTGTGAATGTTCAATTGTTATGTGTACAACATTGATATGCGCCTGTGAATGGTAATTTAGTACAACAACAACGATGCGAAACACCAAGGAAAAAAATAAAGAAAGCGAATATTTTTTTTTATACTTTTCATTTTCCATTTCCTTGTTGGTATTTATGTAAATGATGCATGAATTATGCGAAAACATAAAAGATTTTATCCGTGTAAATGTAACCCACACAAACGTACAAAAATAAAAATAAAAATAACACAAATATGAATGTGGATTTCGAAAAACATAACTTAATGGACGGGTGCGACGAAGAAGTGGGGATTCGTTTTTTATATTTTTTTATGACACCAAAAGTATTTTAGATGAGAACAAAGACGTAATGACCACAGTTACACAAACAAACAAAATACAATAACACAAATTTTTCATATAGCACTAAATATTTATAAATTAGGGTGACTAGACTTAAGAGGCGTTACATTTTCGGTTCAAAGTGTGAATGAAATAATTTGTGAAACTATATTTTTGACACCAGTATTGAACTCGAGTTCAAAGCTCGGCACCCGAAAACCGAGCTGATGATGTAGTGAAATCAGACCTGTGAAGTACTGAGTACATACTTGTACTAGTACCAAATAAGTACAAGTACTCAAGTACTTCAAATCTAAGTACAAAGTATTAGTACTACAGTACTTGTACTTCGAATCCGAAAGTACAAGTAGATATACTTACGAAATACTTGCAAGTACACGAAAGTACTTTTTCTGATAAAATATGTCAGTTTGATTCATAAATGGAAAATCAAAATATGAGTAAAATTTATATTAGAAAGCAACAAGAAGTAAAACTACATATCAAATAAGTATAAATTGTACAACAGCTAACAATATTAAAGTAGTTTTGTGTTTGCCTTCATTAGTACTAGCTTTTCAAACGAAAAGTCCGTAATTGGTTGCCTTCTAGGACTATAAACAATGCCTGCTAAGGAAAATAAACGCTCTACTGGGTCGGAGGAAGCTGAGGGCGTATTCATTTTGAGTGATAGGTCCTTCATAAGAGGATAACTCTGAAGCATATTGAAATCTGTTGATGTATCATTAAAATACCTGTAAAACTCTTCTTCAACCATTTTGTCAAAGTTAGGTGATCGTAAGGGTGCTGGTTGGTCCGCTTCAAAACCGTTCAATACTTATCAAAGTACTTCGAAAGTACTTACAAGTACTTTACTTGTACTTCAACAATTCAAGTACAAGTACCTCGATACTTATACTTGTACTCATTTTTCGAAGTACTGAGGTACTGATACTTGTACTTGTACTGGTACTTTTTCTTTACAGGTTTGAGTGAAATTCGAAACATGTCCTATTAACCATCGCTGTGTGCAATTTCGTAATTTTTCTCTAATATCTATAACAAGGTATAACTCATATACTAAAAATAGCCGCTTTATTGTCCGAAAACCCGAAAACGAAAAAATCTGGTTCATTCACTATAAATCATTGAGAACAAGTGTTCAATCAGTTAAGTTTCCTGAAGTATTGTTGAAGCAAAGCAAAGACGATCAGAAATAAGAATCAATACAAGATCTCAAGGGAGTATTCAATTTGCCCTTACATTTAGATCGGCTATAACTTCTTTTCGATAAAAATTAGTTGACAAGAACTGCAGAAACAACAACTTCCACTATTTTTATAATTGAATTTCTGCAAGTTGCCACAATTACAAAAAAGCACTCCCACAGCTTAAGAATAGACAGGGGAACAATAATTCTACCCCTTCCCATTCATCGCATACCTGGCGTTAGCTGTCAAGTAATCGGAATTTAGCTATTTCTGAAACGCGTGTTATAGTTTTTTTTTAAACCTATGTGAAATCGCATGTTTTAACGTGAATATTTAAGTTTTAAGACAATTGAATTGAGTATTGTGATGGATTCTGATATTTCAGGTAAATACTAACATTATTAATGGTGATTGTGATTTTTAAAAGTTATAAATTGACAAAGAACCTATTTTATTTAGGATGTTAAACAAAAATATTTTTGGTGTTCGAAACCAGTTTTGTTATGCTTCCACGTCCGTCCAAGTGAAAATTAGTTTTGAACATGGTACTTGGCACAATTAGCTTGCCAACTGCATTAAATTTAGCTGCAGATACTTGCAGACAGGGGGTTAGATGAGGGTTTGATACACCCTTGTTGCTGTACAACAAGAAAAATAGCCTCAGTGCGCAGGTATTTTTTAGTTGTTGTTGTTGTTGTAGCGATAAGGTTGCTCCCCGAAGGCTTTGGGGAGTGTTATCGATGTGATGGTCCTTTGCCGGATACAGATCCGGTACGCTCCGGTAACACAGCATCATTAAAGTGCTAGCCCGACCATCTTGGGAACAATTTATATGGCCACGTTAAACCTTCAGACCATCCCTCCCTCCCTACCCCCAAGTTCCTTGACGCCAGAGCCTCGTCTGTTAGTGAAACAGGATTCCCGCGGATAGGTGAGGTTGACAATTGGGTTTGGAGAAGCTATATATTGCGCTGGCAACCTGAAGGGTTGCGCTACACAGCAGTTTGATTTTGATTTTCAGCGTTAGTAACCGGCCATGTCCGGTTCGGTAATTTTTTTGCGTTTAGTTTTTTTTGAATTTGAATTTAAATTTTTGAATGTTTAACGTCTGTACGTGACATCCGGTTCGGCCGGATGTTGTTTTAGTTTGAATTTTTGAGCGTTTTGAAATAGTTCTGCGCTTTTGACAGTTGATTTTGAATAGGCATGATAGGCATTTTTCTGTTTATGGCGCAGGAACAGTAAGGTTGGCAAGGACCCGCCCCAGCCGACAATTACTAGCCACTGTGCACCACCACATCATGCCGACCGCCTTCCTTACTGCTTCCACCATAGATGCGAAACCATAACAGATCCATCTGGTCGAACCGGATGCCACGGACAGACCGTTGTCATATTCAAAAATTTTAAATTCAAAATTCCAAACACAGTTTAATATCTATTCTAATATAACCGATTAGTTACACAAGTTATTATAATTTTTCACAAAAACCAATTAAAAATTTTCCTAGATAAAGACAGAACTAAGTTATTGCACTTCTTGCTGTATAACAAGAAAAATTGCCTCACTGCGTAGGTATTTTTTAGTGTTACACAGTGTAATATCTATTTTTTTAATATAACCGATTAATTACACAAATTATTATAATTTTTAATTTATTAAACAGTTTTAAGAAGATATAGGCAATAAAATATTTTTGGCCGCCTAAAACTTGAAAATTTACCTATGTGCGTTGCTTTGTTGGAAAACCAGGTTGTAATAAGCTCCATAGTTAGCACCTCCTGCGGTAGTAAAAAACCAAAAGGGCCTAGCGCAAATTATACCTTTTTTTAGTTTGGGGTTATTATGTGAGCGACTGCTATGCACAGTGTTTTGGTGTTTAACATAATCAGTATCCTAATGGGTCAAATAAGAATAGTGTTCAAGCTGCAGTTGTTGCAGCAGTGTTACTTTTTATGAGAGAACATCACGTTCTTGGGCAAAGTTTGATTCGCTATGGCAACTTCGCGCATTCGCTGAATGAAATTTTGGCAATCTATTGAGCATCACTAGCATATCGAATGGATCATTAAATTTTCACTGCGCTATTGAAGCAAATGATGAGCTTGAGCATCAGCAACATTTCATCAACGATATAGCAATACTACTGCCCTTATTATTTGGTGGCTCGAACATAATCGAGAACAAAGAGCGACATCTGCCAACTAAAACTTTCAATGTACAAAAATAGCTGCGACCCTGCTTCGGAAGCGCATTTATAGGCCAGAACGTTGGAGTGATAATTATGAAAAACCCTACGGATGACCGCTAATGACAAGTAAATCGATAAACTACTGCTTATACTGCCCCAAATTCGTAACCGGGTTGATACTTCCGAAAAATTTGTAACACTGCTGCTGTAATTGGTTTCTCGAAGAAAAATAAAAATATTTAGGAATCACCCTTATACTCATACATATGTACATACATATCAACGTTCATAAATTTGGATTTGTGAATTTTCGTAGTTTTTTGTTTTTTCAGTCTAGCGTTTCAAATAAATTTTGTTATTATTAGCAATAATATTTTAATAATATTATTTAATACACACAAGTACAAACAAAATAAAATACAAATTTTGTTGTACTAAATGAAAATATTTGCAACCTACAAGAGAAGATCCCGGCAATATTGCAGATGGCGCTGTTGCTGCATAAAGTGTTGGACATAGAAGAGCAGCCGCTGATGAGAAAGTTGAACGTTTGAATTTTAAGAATTTATTTTTTGTTTTCGAATTGCATTCGTATTGATTTAACTGAGCTACACAAAGTTGTTTGATAACACTTGAAATTAATTGAATTGTTGGTAACATATCCCACAATCCAATGGCGGTTGATTAAGTTTGGCGACGACACATTGGAAAGCCGATCACTACCGTGGCGAAACAAAATAATTGTCCGCGAGTCTTGAAAAATTTATTGTAAATAATAACACCTATATATAGCTTAATATAAAATTTAAAAAAAAATTGCTATTTTAAATTAACTAAAAACGTCTAAAAAGTTTAGGTACTAATAATCGCCGTGATCTTGAAATACTAAAACGTAATGTCTGTTTTCTCTATTCAAAAGTCCAATTACACACAAAATAGGTACGAAAATTATGACAGCAATCAAGCGAAAAAACATGAAGAATTAGCACAAAAAGCGCCAAAAAAGTGCTTAAAAGGGGATGAGGTGGTGATAAAAAAACGAAAGCAACAGCCGTTAAGGGAACACTTACATACATATGCATGTACATTAGGGTGCCCCTTAGTTGTATGGAGAAAAATAAAGTGTTTGCATTTCGATCTTAAAACCGAGAAAAATGCGAATAGCGCAAGGAACTTGATGTCCTGAAAAAGGGCGAATTTTAAACATTTTCATATTCTTTTATACTAGAGTAAACGTACACCTTTTCAAATCAATTTCTTTATATCCAGCTGTACTTGTACACAGAGTATTATAACCTTGATTGGATAATGGTTGGTTGTACAGGTATAAAGGAATCGAGATAGATATAGACTTCCATATATCAAAATAATTAGTATCGAAAAAAAAATTGATTGGGCCATGTCCGCCCGTCCGTCCGTCTGTCCGTTAACACAATAACTGGACTAAATATTGAGATATCTTCACCAAATTTGGTACACCAGCTTATCTGGACCCAGAATAGATTGGTATTGAAAATGAGCGAAATAGGGTGATAACCACGCCCAATTTTTATATATATATAACATTTTGGAAAACACAAAAAACCTGATTATTTAGTAAATAATATGCCTAGAATGTTGAAATTTGATGTGTGGACTGATATTGAGACTATTGATAAAAATTTGAAAAAAAAATTTTTTAAATGGTCGTGGCACTAGGGCTCGGGTATTCGGTTAGTCGATTACCGAATATTCGAATATGTCATTATTCGACTACTAAAAGTCGACTACCAGTATTCGAGTAGTCAAAACATTTAGACTATTCGGTTAACCGCCCATTTACGGTTAGTCGATTAACCGCACACTAGGGGTTAGTCGGTTAATGTATATTTCGGTTACAAAGGCATCACGTATAAGTAGTATCTGTGATATTTGCCAATTAATTTGATTGGTTTCTTTCAAATATTCAATAAAATATATCAGGAGCTCAGAATTTTCGTGTAAGTAATTATGAACGAAATTCAATGAAAATTTTCTTTACAGTTTTGTGCAATAAAGTAAGACCCCAAATTAAAACTTATTAAATTTCGCCCATTTGATCAAAATTGGATTTATAGCAATTCCTTATGTTATTGAGCAGTTAAACACGAGTCCATTTCTCTGGTCGAGTCTCTGACGTTCAGCCACCAATTGCCTTATAATTTTGGTTGAACGTCAAAATCGAATGACTCTTGCAAAAGAAACTTTAGATATAATTTTATTTACCGGTATGGTGATAGTTTAAAAACAAGTATGAAAATAAAATGGATAAGATATCATTGACTTGTAACAATACTTGAGGTTATGTAGCCTTGTAGGTGAGTTTGCCTGCTTTGTGGTATGATAGAGGTGGTTTCTAGGGGTTAGGGCTGTGTGTGTGACTTGGTACCCGAGGGTTAGATAGTGTAGGGGTGTGATGAGTTAGCACACTTATGGTGTGAGACAAAATTTTAAGAAAAATTAGACTCAATTCAACAAAATTAGTAACGACTATATCATGTCGATGTTAACTCAGTCGATTTTCAAGTGTAGGAAAATTTGAAAACTTGAAAATTTCAAATGCGATATCTCAGCGAAAAAAATGATATTTGAGCAAACTCAACGCCATTTGAAAGAAGAAGACTTGTGTTTAAAGATGCCATCCTTTAATTTTGGCGAAAGAAAACATCTGCAAGGCTACATAACCTCAAATATGGGCAAAAACTGTGTTTTTTGCACTTTTAGGTTAGGATATCTCGAAACCCAGAGCAAATTCTGAGGCCAGATTCGGATTCAGCGCATCATAAACCTTCGGAAATATATAGTCTGGTTTCTGGGTCTGAATGTTGGTTAAATTTTGTCGGCTTGTGTTATCGTCACATGTTTGCTGAGTTCTATATATGTACATAGTACTTTTGTCGATATAAACATATTTGGGGTTCAAATGGACGTAGAAAAGTGCTACCACCTGCATAATCCACCTTTTTATTTTATTTTTTTGTATCTAATGAATAAACATGCCTATATTTAAATAAAGTTATAAACACCTTACAGTAAAATAAATAAATAATAGACGTCCACGCATTGCTGTTGATTACTTATTTATTATCACCTTAATAATGACGTAGTTGGTAAACGAACAAAATAATGTGGGTGATGCTCATGGGAATTTAAATGGCGGACTTTTCTGAAATTGTGAAAATAATGATGTATCAAAAATAATTCCCCTATCAAAAAGCTTGAGACTTGTGTGAATTCATTTAATTGTTAAGTTAATTACGGGAACAAGAATTGAAAATGAAATTTTGTTTTTCATTTGGGCCAATTTTTGAGTTTGTAATTTTGTTGGTTTTGGAGCTTTTTGGCCGATAAATAACATAATATCTGAGGCAAAATAAAGTGCAATGGAAATAAAAACGAAAATTGCAACCAACGCTATATAGGAACAACAAAGCGCGCATTGGGGATATGACTTAGCGAACATATGGCAGACGCGAAAAATATTAAGACAACAGCGCTAGCACACCAGCTAACCAACAAAAAACACGAAGCAGATTTTTCAAACACCACAATATTAGACATCGAGAATAGAGGAAATGCGAGAATGACACTTGAAAGCCTACGAATACAACAACAACTATACAACGTTATGAACTTCAAGGAAGACTTGGACAAAATAAGCTGCGCTTATACAGCAGTATTACAGTATGGCTTAAAAAGCGAAACAAGGAAGACGTAGATTAGGTATCTAAAATTGCATGTGATTTTTCCCACCAAAAAAATTGTGAACCATTTGGATTGAGATGAAATTATTTATAAAAAAATTGTTTATCTAAATGTGAGTTGATGTTTAACTGTGCAATTGTATTGTTATTTATTTATTTATTATAATCTTAAAAATAATAAAACAGATCTCCCTGAGGAAGGCGCGGTAGCGTCGAAACGCGTAGGAGGATAAAGGAAAATGTAAAAAATTTTGCCTTAGATATTATGTTATTTATCGGCCAAAAAGCTCCAAAACCCAACAAAAAAAACGAAATTTGTTTCAGATTTTCTTTTCGCACCTCAGTGCTTATGGAATCTTCTTCGGGGGTCTAATTACTTGAGACAAATTAAGGAGCCCTAAAAATTAGTATGCTTGAAGGATAAATGTTTTTCTTATTTCTCAAAACTACTCTTTGAAGAAATATGTATATATACATACATATGCATATTCTGGTTGTTTTGTGCATATCAATACTAATTTAAGGGCTGACGTGTATGGTTGTATAAAATATTCAAGTTTTAATATTTTAAATAATTAGTTAGCACAACATTTAAAGTATTTGTTAGGTCCTAAAATATGTGGTACATTATTAGGAATTATTACGGGATGATCACATAGAAATGCAGCTGGAAGGATATCGATGAATGTTAGTTAAAAATAAAATTAAAATTTTGTTTTATTGCATGGATTGCATTCATTTGACTGCAATTCTCGGAGGAATGCATTACGCAACCTTTTGAATTTTGTTATACCAAATTAACAATGCAAAAAAGAATTATTAGTCCGAACTAAAGAAAGGAATAATGACCAAAAAGGTGTATAAATTTTTCCAAAGAAAGGAATAAATGCTTCAATCCAAAAGTTGTTAAGTCAAGGAATGGGAAGACACGGATTCCATTCCGTGGTGATTGCATTCCTTAACAACTCTACTCCGGGATAATTTTTCACAAATTTTGTATTTAAGTCGAAAGTATGTATAGGGAACAAATCGCATTAATGCACAGTTTTCACTAAGTCAAATTTTACGTCGAACGTTGTCATTTCAAACTCTTATTCCTTTAATAATAATATTTAAATATAAGAAAGAATTTATTGCAGTGGACTTTTATTTTATAACTGTAACTGTAAAACGGCTTATTCAAATGAAACGTATTTTTTCCATACAGAATCCTTCTTATTTCAACAGAAAGCGGTATCTCAAATTTCAAGGCAATATCTAAATTTGATCAAACGAAATGACAGATTTAAATTTACTATGGAAAAGTTTAAGTTTAGTACTATGGGAACTCGCATAGTACTATACGGCCATAGTACTATTATGGCTTTTCAATGAAAAATTTCTGGTATTAGTAACAAAAACCTGCAGGTTTCAAATCCAAATATTTCGGAGAATCGACGGGTAAAAAATTGGTTTCATTTGGATAAGCCGTTTCTTAGTTATGCGGCCGCATTTTTATTCCGTCCTTAAAAAATACAAGTCTGGATTTAACGTTTATATTTGGAGTTATAAAATAAAAGTCTGAATTTTAGTTTGAATTGTTGCCTTTTTGAAAAAAGTTGGTAAAATAAAGAGGATGCATGAGTCGTCATAAAAATGCTATAGGTTTCCCCAGCGTCCCATAAACTTTCACCTAGGACGTTTCGGCTCCATAAAAAAATAACTATTAAAATTGGTCATTGGAATTAACTGTTATTTTGGAGCTTATAACGTAATTTTTGTTCCCTTAATATCTCTCAATCTTCAGAAGCTTTTCTTTTCTTGTTTTTGAACTTACAGATAGAAAAATAATTTAAACGAATATTTTGTTTTTAATTTTTTTACGAAAATCAAGTTTAAACAAACACAAAATTATCAAACTATTTACAAAAACAGCTGGCTTTTTTACACTATTTACACAAAAAATTATATAAAGTGCGAAATAGTGCGAATAGGTTGTGCTTGAACTTATGTAGATGGTAAGACTTTCACGTGAAAAAAAAATAATTTTTCAATGCAACATGTTGGGATCTTTCATCCGTAGAACGCATAACTAAAACATAACACGCAAGTGCATAACATGGGAACCCAACAACAAAAAGGTTCTATCTTTCAGTGCATAAGCAAAACCATTCAAAATCAATTAATTACTATTATACTTTTTTTTGCAGATTGAGTTCTACAGAAAAGGAGACGTATATTCAGTCTCTCTTTGATACCAATGTGTACGATAAGGAGGATTTTTGACTTAACACGAAAAAGGGCAGGTGCTCAATGTAAGGGATGTCAAATGTCTGATGTGGAAGAGTTGCTTGAAAACGAAAAATTTGAAGAAATAGTTTTTGCAGACAATGGATCCGAAGAAGATGAAGAGGAAGAAGAGACACAAATTAAAGTATTTCCCGATAAGTTTGTAGCGCGTAATGTTACTGAATGGAATGCCCAACAAACTGTCGCGTGTCAAGCATTGCGGCAAAGCATATAAACGACAATGTTGTAGCCCATGATTTCCGCGAAACAAACGTTCAAATGTTTTTTCATCTTAGAAATAGTGGACAAAATTATGCCTTACACAAATAAAACAGGCTCGAAAAACTTATGTCACATGAAAATCCAGCCAACAGAAGGCAGCTCCAAAGATATGGAAGGAAGCAGCGGTACCGGCGTTTCATACGATTCATGGACAAAATATATACCGACCAAGCTGAAGCTGGAAGGGAAACTTGGGCGGGTGAACGAGTGTTGAAAGATCTGGGAGCCGGCATAAAAATAACATTGGACTATTTGTTCACTACATAGTCGTTAGCGGAACATTTACTCTACTGGGACTTCGGAACGCTTAGAAAAACTAAAACATATTTTCCGAAATGCTCATAAAGATATGCCCATCATTCAACATTCTTTGGCTTTCAAAGCAATGTAACAATCTGTACGTGTGTTCCTTTTAATAATAAAGCTGAGCTCCTAATTTCGTATTCACTACAATGGCGAGATGGCTCAGAGTTGAAAACCGGAAATAATCGATTTTATAACAAAACTAAGGGCTGTTTGATTAATGGACTATCTATTTGCAAGCGGACCACAAAGCGTTGGCCACTAGCAATGTTCTTCCACATCTTAGATATTGTGACGAATATTAGCATAACTAAGCTGATACTAAATAAATAATCACGCAACAATAAAAACATGAAGCAGCCACTCGTATATACATGAACACATCAATCATCATTTACACACATATATAAGAGGCAACGAAGATATAATTCACGCACACACTTGTGGTTATCAGTCGGAGTAATTGCTCACACATACACACGCATATGAGTATGAGAGACACATAAACTACAAATATATATGTAGCTCAATTACCAAGCAGGAAATACAGCAGTTCTAGAAGGCGAAACGTCTGACTTTAGTAGAAATATGCGAATGAAGCAACGCAGAGTATAAAAGCAGCGCAAGCTGAGTAGTCAGTATTCAGTTTGATTTAAACACGCTTTTAGTTGCGAAGTATGATTGTACTACTCCCGAAGTTGTCTAAAAATACCATTTTGCAATACAGAATATTGGAGTGATTTATTCAACAGTTTAGCGATTCGAACGTTAGCAGGTTTCAAATAAGCGGAATTTCCCAAAATTCTTACAATATATACTGGTCTTGGCTGCATATAAACTCTACGATATGGAAAAAAAATACCTTTCACTGCGATAATGTAACCTTTTACTGCCTATAAACGAAAGCTTTTCGTTCCGAAATTGGCTGAAGCGGAACGTAGACTCAATAGTCAGATCACACAGCATTTCACAAGAAAAATATCTTTAGAGAGCTATTTGAATCGTCTGATTGAAACTGTAAGTGCCGACTTTAGCAGTTATATATTGGAAACCATTGATTTGAAATATACAAATAATCATTTAAACGACGAAGAAGCACTGTGATTTCCCATATTAGAAAGCGCTCTAGTGACAGTGCTTCTTTCTCTAAAGGGGTTTAAAGTTGCTACTGGACACACGGATACTCGGTTATGCGTTCTACGGTTAAATGGAATTCTGGATAGAGCGAAATGTAATTCAATGACATTCTGAAATAATATCCTATTAGATTAATATATCCTTTGTTTATCCCTCAGATACATATTTGGAAAAACTTCTTAGACTTAAAAAAATGTTGTAAATAAACAATGCGAATAAAATTAACATAAATAAAATGAATACCACAAAAAAGCAACAAACAAAACGAGCAAAAAGTTTTAAACATGTTTTGTGTTATCAGTTGAAATTTAAGCGCCAAGTGTTTAAGAAAAAACATATTATATTTAAATTGCCTCTAAAAAAATTGCAGACTAAAGTTTTGAGAAAGCGTGCATGAAAAATTTATCTGGCCACTGCCAAACGAACTGTAGTTTCCCAAACAATAAACAAAACATCAAACAAAAAACATATTAAAACTCACAAAAACGAACAAAAAATTTAAATTGTGCAAGAACAACGGTTAAACATAAAAGCAAAACACACAAAAAAAACGAAATTAAAAAATAATCCTAACCTCAACACAGAAACGATCACCGACGCCGGTGCTGTAACTTGCATTTTGCGCATAACCATCATCATCATCAGGATACTCCACAATTGGCATTCCACTTGGTGCTGGCGATGGCGGCATCTCAATTATTGGACTCGTCATATCGCTTTGTGCGCCCAATTCGCCGCCCATCAATATCACCGGCGGCATGGCCAACACCGGACGATGGTATATATTGGCCACACCTCCTGGCGCCACTGCACCACTATTACTATTATTATTGTTTTTGTAGTTTTGTTGTTTTTGTTGGTGCTGTTGTTGATTTCTGAAACTACTTTGACTAGTTTGGCGTGCCATATGTGGCACATTGCTGTTGCTATTTATTGTTGTATTAGTGTAATTTGGTGCTGTTTGAGCAACAGTGTGCAGCAGTTCAGGTGTTGTTGACATCGAACCTTGTTGACGTTGTGGCTGTTGGTATTGATGTAACGGTTGAGTGGGCAGTGGTGTATGATATGATTGAAGTATTTGTTGTGCAGGAGTTGCCGTATATTGTTGTTGTAATGACAGCTGTTGTTGTTGTAGTTGTTGTTGACGATTAAATTGTTGGGCAGGTCGTTGCAGCGTATTGGGTTGCGAATCCATTTGATTGAGAAAATCGAATTCACGCAGCGCGCTCTGTAACTGTCGTCGATTAACAAAAAAGAAAACAATTTCGCAAAACAAAAAGCACAAAAAGTCACACAAACATGAAAGGCGTACGGAATGTATGATGAGTAGGCAGATTGTTTAACAAGTGAGAAAGAAAAAAAGGACACAAGACAAGTTTATGTATAAGGAGATACAACTTAAGAATATACAATATATACTTAGTACTTATATAAATATTTTAATTTTAATTATAGTCGAATAAAAGAGTCCTTTAAGTCCTTAGATATAGACAGAACTAATAGTATTCATTCCTTATGCAATGCATAAAAGATATTCCAAATATTTTTAAAAGTATTATCAATCATGCTCAGGCTATAGAAGGTTGTACAGATCTTGGATTATATTCGCATAAAGTAGTAAAAAGTAGCTTTTTTTGTTTTTTAACCAGTAATTTATTTCTCTTTCTATTACGTCTTCAACTTTGTTCCATAGTACTTTAGAAAACATGGGAACAATTCTTACACCTTTTCCATAAGGACTTTATATTATCTGAGGATTTGCCAACTTATTAGTCGCTTTTTTTTTACTTCCTTTATATTAGGTCGGTTGAATGTTTGTCCGCTTTTTATACAAATCTTGCAATCGAATTTTAAGTAACTTCTCATTGAGCTACAAACGTGAAACTTTACACATAGGTTAGAACACCGTGACAATGCAACAAAAGGAAAAAAAATCCATTAGGTGGCGCACGGATCGAAATAATTAGATAAGAATTTGAAAATTTACAAACTAGCTTTTAAGTAACTTCTCGATGAGCTAGAGACTTCAAAATTCAAACTTAATTCAGAGGTCGATGACAGCCGATGACAAGATACAAAAAGATTCGCTAGGGGCGTATGGACTGAGATATTTAGAAAAATTAAACAGGGGGCGTATGGACTGAGATATTTAGAAAAATCAAACAGAACGGAGGGAGTTTTGAGATGGATTTTTATGTAAGTTCTCATTGAGCTACAAGCGTAGAACTTAACAGATAGGTTAAGACACCGAGAAAATGTAAGAAAAGGAGAAAATAAAAATAAAATAAAAAAACTTTAAGCACTTCCTTTATATAAATGGACAAAAATCAGCGAAAAATGTCTCCTTATATAAAGACATATTCTTGCTAAAATTGGATTTTTAAATTTTGACATAGAAATTGCAAAATATTATGAGAAGCAAAAATATAAAGGTATCTCCCTACTCCAGTGAAATGAAAAAAATTAAATCAGCTGATGAGTTTGAGCCAACCATATAGTTGAGCCATGCGTAACTGTCGTTTAAATCTACTCAATAAACACACTTTACAAGGTTGCATTTGCAGTTTGAAACAATTTATTACGCAATTTGTTTTTAATTGGCCAATTTGTTATTACAATTTATTATATGATAAATTGCGTAATAAATTGTCCAAATGGTATAAATTGCCAATTTAGTGTGAGTTTGTACATAGTATAATATTCGAAGACTTTTTCATAAAAAATAGATTTTTTGCAAATAAATGTTTTATATAACACAACACATTTTGCCCTTTCACGTTCAGCCTTATGAAGTTAATCGATGTGATTGAAACCTTCTGCATCCCAAAAACCTGAGGTCGCGGTCTTGTTGGAACGATACACCTTGGCCCTATTTCGACCCATGTTTCGAAGCATATTTTTTTAAGGCTGCTGCGTTTAAAGCCGAGAGTGAGAAATTGTCCACACACTGCTTTAATAGCTTTTTTATGTCCAAATATTCATCCACTTAGTTGAGTGTAGTCTCATCCACTTCACATAATTTCTTTCTCCTCTCGTTTTAATACCAGTCGATTTATAACGGACGACATTTTTGATATGACCAAAACTTTCGGCGCCACTTGTGCATTTTAAGTTACTAATAACAATAATTCAAGGTGGGGGAAATCTCATCTTCATCCTTCTAAATATATCCAGTCACCTTTAACCATTTGCTGATTAATAAGTTTATATACATCTATACAACCTTCTATAGTTCATTTTTTAAATTCTAAAAGAAACTGAATGAATAGCGACCAAAACCTCAAGGCCGGGAAATGGAAATTGTATGAAGCATGCAGCTAAAAATTACCGCCAGCGTTGATTTTACTTAAGGTGAACAAGACATTTTTTGATGACCCATTTTCATATGACTAATTGCCTTAAGATATAATTTTAGCAAAAAATATACTCATTGACTGATGCCTCAATAAATTTCAACTGAAATGTTTTTGAATTTTAAAGTAAGAATTGTATCTATTGAGAACCCTATCATATGGCTTTGCGACTTTTACAAGGCTCCTAAAAAGTTTGGAAATAAGTACATACTACATAGCTAAATATTTTACTACTAAATTGGTGAATACGGTTAAGGTGTTAAAATTTAATATAAATAAATATTTATATGTACATACTTCAACAATATCTATACCAACACCGTCAGTTTTACATATCTGTTTGAATATCTAATTATTAAATATTTACATAAGCCTAATTACATAGCAAGAACAAGCACCATTTCCACTGTTACGGTGAACAATGATATCAAATAGTTTAAGCTATACAAATGATAATTTTTTTAAAATATCGACATAATACCATGGCTGAATGAAACAGTCAAAGAAATTATACATAACTACGATACAATAAATATACTCGTTGAATGCTGACAGTACAAATATCATAGATGGGCACTTTGCGGTTGCGGATCAATGCAAGATTTACCTGGGAAACTTGCAACTAAACTCATTTTTGCTCATAATTCAATTTCATCTACTTTGTGATTTGATGCCAGCATGGGCAGAGAAATGGTCTTTGCTCGAAGAATTCAGCCTGCAATATACACAA
The DNA here is from genome assembly GCA_029619165.1 of Eurosta solidaginis. Classification (NCBI taxonomy): domain Eukaryota; kingdom Metazoa; phylum Arthropoda; class Insecta; order Diptera; family Tephritidae; genus Eurosta; species Eurosta solidaginis. Next base: position 55,269 of record JARSSU010006364.1, read on the forward strand.
CTTCCTCGCCGCTGAAATATGATATTGTGGTGAATTTTCGCATCACTAAGCTGTTAGTAAACAAAGGCACAACAACAATAAAGCAAGCTGCCACTCTTGTGTACATAAACCAATCAATCATTGTTTACACACATACATACAAGGCACGAAGAGATACTCACAAACTCATGTAATCATCAGCCGAAGTAGTTACATACACATACACCCGCATATGGATATAAGATAAACATAAACTACTTATATACAAGTATATAGAAATTACCAAGTAGGAGATACAAC